>PVKM010010425.1:0-34734 GCA_004027735.1 Carollia perspicillata
GACTGTGGGTAGGACCGGAACAGGTGGGGTGGGGGCGGTATCCACTCCCGGCAGGGGCGGGGAAGCCGAGGCCGGGCAAATCCCAAGCTCCTGGTCTTCGCATACTTGAGCGTGACTGTTCTGCACACCCTTCAGTTTCTTCCGAGGAATGATAGGACAAAACTCAAGCCTGTAAAATTTATGAAAAACAAAGTATTTCCCCCCTAAAGGTTATCCACTCTCATTGAAAATCAAGCATTTGGACAAATGTTTTTAAATTTTTTATTTAATTTATTGGGGTGACATTGGCTAATAAAATTATATAGGTTTCAAGCATACAGTTCTGTAATACATCACTTATATATTATATTGTGTGTTCATCAAGCAAAGTCAAGTTTCCTTCAGTCACCATTTGTCCCCCTTATGCTCTCTTCTACCTGCCCCATGCTCTTTCCCTCTGGTAATCACCATACCGTTGTCTGTGTTATATTTGGGGAAATTGAGGCCAGCACACATTAGCTGGAACACCTGTTTAAACGGTCCAGTGGAGTGCTGAACTGTGTGGCTCAGTTGTTCGGGCTTTGCGGATGGGTTCATTCCCAGTCAAGGCACACGCTTGGGTTTGGGGTTCAGTACACAGTCCTGAACCCCAAGTCCAGGTGGGTAGGACTGATGGATTGATGTTTCTCTTTCACGTTGATATTTCTCTGCCTCTCTTCCTCCCTTTCCCCTCTCTCTAAAAATAAATGAATGAATGAAGAAAGAAAGAAAGAAAGAAGCCAGTGGAGGAACAATCAATGGAATTTTCAAACTTTGGAATCTGAGTCTTAGATTTTCTTGCCATCACATTCTTCCTTATACAGAGGAGGACACCAGTGCTAGAGACTGAGGTCAAGGAACCAAGGGTGGTTCCTTGGGCGCATTGTTGGTGATTCTGCTGCTCTCTTTTTCAGAGAGAGGCCCTCCTGCTAAATAAAGTCTGGGGAAATGTGATCAGATCAGTCAGTCAGTTGTCTCTGAACCTGCAGGACCAAGTGCAAGTTACCCTTTTGTACGTTAGACTCCGAGGAGGGAAAGCAGGCAGAAGGATTCCTTAAGCAGGGCAGATGTCATGAATCTCCAGCAGTGGGTGGGAGTTGGTCCAGTTCTGGATGGATGGGAGAGTGGTGATTCTGGGTCGGAGAGTGGGGGCGTAGTTGAGGTAATTGGATGAAAGGGGTAGTAGGGTGATCTGTTGTTATGGTCTGCAGTGGGGATAGTTTGGGCAGCAGGTGGGTGTGCTCTGGGAGCTGTTTTAAGCTCTGAGGGAGGCAGTTAGAGGAAGGAGGCCATAGGGGCCTTGTTGGGCCCCTGAACAGCACATTAGCACTTAATGCCTTGAGCTGTTAGGAAATGGAGGTTGGTGACACCTTGTGAGGCCCATCAGAAGAAGCAAAGGGGCCAGAGGGGGGGTTGTCCTTCCTACCCCACAACAGTATATCTTAATTTTTGGTCCATTAAGCACAGTGTGTGGCCTATAAATGGTGTCCTTTCATAGAGGGTGAGGAGAGGGCTTGAAGATTTGTGAAATGGGAAAACAGAAGGAATGTTTGTCCAGTAAGTACTTTCATTCACTTAGTTCACCATACACTGACTGTGGGATGCTCGCACAGCTGCTTTGGAATAAAGGACTTCAGGTTCATCTGGCAGGAGAGGGATCCAGACAGGAAGGGCAGAGCCTCAGATCAGATGCCTGATTGAGATTCAGGCCAGCTTTTCATCAGAAGAGCTTGCTTTGTTGTGCAGAGTCTATCTGTGAGGAACTCAAAATGAGATGGCCCCCCTCATAATGCATTCCCAAATCAATCAGGTCTCATGTTGTCACTGATACTTTGCTTTATTAGAACCTCCTGTTGACTGTAAAAAGATGACAGCTCCTGGGCAGCTGGGTACTGCCTTCGGGCATTTAGCCTGGAAGCAAGTAACATGGCTGTGCAGATTATGCCTCTGAGTTGCCACTTCCCTTGATCCTAATGGGGCCATTTATGAATGTCGTGAAATCAAAACTGATGTGGCACAGGGAGCAGCTCCATGTTGGTGGTTGTTTTCAGAAATTTTAGAATTCTAATTTGGCAGATTTTCAGCAATTTATTTTAAAGATTTAAAACTTAGACTGAATTTATCTATGAAAATATTGGACACTAACATGATGCACGTTCTGACCAGTGCTAGGTTTTTCTTTGGAGAGAAGCAAGTAGAGATGATTAAGAGGGGTTGGAAATAAAATGTAAGGGAGCAGTAATGAAGACGTATCACCTTTCTTTTATTGCAATGCTGAATTTGTAATTAAGTAGAAGGAGCTTAAACATATGAGATCTCATTAGCATTTAAAGTATTCTAACAAGTTTAAAAATTGTCCACTCTCAGAAATACAAGGTTTTGTTTCATTGAGGATTATAATTGGTCTTTGTACTTAAACACACACACTCATTTCCTATACACATCTCTAGTTTTTTTCTTTATAACTTTCTCACTGTTTTCGTGTACAATATATTTATTTTGTTCATTGTTTCTCCCAACTAATCTTACCAATGACAATGCCTAACATATAGTATATTCTCAGTAGACATTTGGTGGATGAATACATACGTGAATGACAGATCCCACTTTTTTAAAAAAAATGTCGGGTGGAAGTGGAGGCCCTGCTTTTCTGTGTGAGGCTGAGCAAACTACATGGAACAGGAAAATCCCCTCTCTCTTCTCAGTTTTCTGTTTACCTGGCAGTCTGACTGTGTGGGAAGCTGGAGGGAGTGGATGGAAACAGCGACCCCCTCCTCTTGTCTTTTTCTGTAGCTTCTTCCTTTGAGCAGGAAGGATCATGGTACCAACTGATCAGGTAGACTCTGTTACTAGCCCCTGGGACCTATCTGGAGAAGGAAAATCTTGGGCTCAGAGGCAGTGGCGGGAGGCAGCCACCTTTTCCTCCAGTTAGACTATGGTGTGGCTGAATACAGTATTATTAGATGTTTCCAAAGCTCCCTTGACAAGTTATTTTACTGCTCTGGAAGTTCACTTGGATATGTCTCCAGTCCATGGGAATATTTCTTATAACAGTTCAGTCATGTCTGGGAGAACAAAGGGGAATGCATGGCATTAGTGCCCTCTCCCCCAGCATTCTCTGAAGCTCTCAAAATGGGCAGCATAAACTTCAAAGATTATCACCACCTAGATGTGGGTAGTGGAGGCTAGCCATTTCAGCCTTACTGGGGGACTCTAGGAAGAGCTGCAAATGATTGAGAAGCTTGAAGCTTTTAAATAAGTCATTCACTATCTGTGAAGGGATAGGATTTTATGATCTTGAGTCCACATTCTGGCGGCATTGGATAAAGGAGGAATTCATTTAAAATGTAAGTGGTAAATCTGATAATATTTTTAGTTTGGTAATCTGATAATATTTTCCATCTATTTTTAAAAATTTTAATTAGGACTTCAAGCCAAGATGGAGGTGTAGGTGGAAACACTGTGTCTCCTTACACAACCAAAATTAAGGACAACAAAGATTTAGAAACAAAAACACAACCAGAACAGACAGAAAATTGAACTGTATAAAAGTCCGACAACCATTCATCCAGACCAGTAAGAGGGGCGGAGTCAGCAGCTGGTGAGAGGGTTTGCGGCAGGAAAAGGCAGTGGCTACCAGACCTGGGAGCCCAGGCAGCGCAGGGCTAGCAGACCCTGGGCATGAGGAGGAAACGAGCAGACCCAGTGAGGCCCGCAAGGTGGTTGGCTGACAGCAGTCACACATTTGCACACAGATAAACCAGGCGAAAATGGGCAGTGATACAGACCGCACAACCCAGGACCCCGGCCATGGGAAATAAAACCTAAAAGCACCGGGAAAGACTCTCAGCCTCACAGGAGAATTCGTTGGAGAGATCCACAGAGTCCTAGAATGTACACAAGACCACCCACCCAGGAACCAGCACCAGAAGAACCCAGTTTGCTTGGGGGAAGCAGCAGAGGGGACTGAAATCTGAGAGAGAGCGGAGCAAGGGCCATTGTTCCCTCTTGGACCCTGCCCCCACTTACAGTGTCACAACTCAGTGAATGGGTTGTCCTACCCTGGTAAACACCTAATGCTCTGCCTCTCACTCCGTAACAGGCACGACCTGACCAAAAAAGTATGGCTCAAAATGAAGAATAAAGTAAAGCATCAGAGCCAATACTTTTAAGCGACCAACAGATGGCCAACCTATCAGATGCACAGGTCAAAACACTGGTGATCAGGATGCTCACAGAATTGGTTGATTTTGGTCTCAAATTAGATGAAAAAATGAAGGCTACACTAAGTGAAATCAAGGAAAATGCACAGGGAACCAATAGTGATGGGAAGAAGACTGGGACTCAAATCAATGGAGTGGGCCAGAAGGAAGAAAGAAACAACCGAACAGAAAAGAAGGAAGAAACAAGAATTCAAAAAAAATGAGGAGAGGCTTAGGAACCTCCAGGACATCTTTAAATGTTCCAACATCTGAATTATAGGGGTACCAGAATGGGAAGAGGAAGAGCAACAAGTGGAAAACTTATTTGAACAAATAATAAAGGAGAACTTCCCCAATATGGCAAAGGAAATAGACTTCCGGGAGGTCCAGGAAGCTCAGAGAGTCCCAAAGAAGTTGGACCCAAGGAGGAACACACCAAGGCCCATCATAATTACATTAGCCAAGATTAAAATGAAGGAGAAAATTCTAGAAGCAGCAAGAGATACTGGGACAGTCACCTACAAAGGAGTTCCCATCAGACTGTCAGCTCATTTCTCAAAAGACCTTACAGGCAAGAAGGGGATAGAAAGAAGTATTCCAAGTCATGAAATGCAAGGACCTACATCCAAGATTGCTCTATCTAGCAAAGCTTTCATTTAGAATGGAAGGGCACATAAAGTGCTTCTTAGATAACGTCAAGTTCAAGGAGTTAATCATCACCAAACCCTTATTATATGAAATGTTAAAGGGACTTATCTAAGAAAAAGAAGATAAAACATATGAGCAGTGAAAGTACAGCAAACTCAGTTATTAAGAACCACACCTAAAACAAAAGCAAACTAAGTGGACAGCTAGATCAGGAGAGGAGCCACAGAAATGGAGATCACGTGGAGGGTTAGCAACAGGGGAGTTGGAGGAGGAGAAGCGGGGAGAAGGCACAGGGAGTAAATAGCCTAGATGATGGGGAGAAAATAGATAGGTGGAGGGCAAAAGAAATGTGGAAAATGTAGAAGCTAAAGAACTTACAACACATGGACATGAACTAAAGCGGGGGGAATGTGGGTGGGAGGGGGTGTGCAGGGTGGAGGGGAATGAAGGTGGGGAATGGGACAACTAATAGCATAATCAATAAAGTATATTATTAAAAATAAAAAAAATCGAATTAACTATATGAAAATCATCCGTGCTCATACTTGAACAGCTCCTTGGGTGTTGCGTGAGCTATACCTCACCATTTCTCAGGTTGCTTCTCCTGCACCCCTGTTTTTTAGTATAGACTGTGCAGTGTATCAGGTACTTTTCTCTCCTAGGACCTTTAGCAGCTGTCCCCTCTGCCTGGGGTGCCCTCACCTACCCCTGAGCCTCTCTACTGCTCTCCACTTTTTCTCTATAGCATTCATCATTCTTCGTCACTGTTTGTGGCTTTATCTCTTTTGAGTAAACCAGCACATGAGCTCCAGAAGGAAGGTCCCAGGTCTGTGTTCTTCATCATTGTGCCTCCAGTGCTGGAACAGTTTCTGTCACTGGAGCACTCTTGATAAATGTGACTACATGGATGTCTAAGTAGAATTGATAGATGTGAGCCTTTGAGGTTGAGAAATATTTTGCATTGTCTTAGAAATGGAAATTATGCAGAAAACAGGAACAAATAATGCAGAGCATTGCTGTTTCTCACGCCTGCCCTTCGTGCTTGTAAGCACTGATGGTAGTTTGTTAGCTGCACAAGCCCAGCTGTTAGAGCCACCCCTTTGGTAACCTTTATGTAAATGACCTATATAATCTTGAAGGATTTCCCCACTATATCACCAGGTGGCTAACACACCTCTGTGAATCTGAGTCATTAATATTCTTGAACATTTAGTGGGTCTGTTTTTCCACCAGATATTATTGTTTGCTTCCCTTTTTTACTAAACAAAAAAAAAAAAGGAAAGAAAAATAAAAAATAAAATAAATGGCCCCTAAAAAGATCTTAGGGAAAGGTACTGTATTTGGTAATTGGTTTTATTCTGAATAGTTACTAATAGGTAATGGACATTGAAAAATAATATATGGGATGATAGTTTTCCTGAAAGTTTTAAATGTGAAACATTTTATGTGTAAAGGGGTATATCATGTAAATGTGAACAATAAGTAATAAAATGAACATCATATATCCACCACATGTTACAAAAACTAGAATAAGTCCGATGCCTGAGACAACTCGTGTGTTTGTGTTTTCCTGATTACAGTCCCCTGCATCCCTTGTGGGCACCATTATCCTGAATTAGGTATTAATATTCCCTTGCTTTTATTTGTAGTTTTAACATAATTGTCATATGTATCCCTAAAATACATTGTTTAGTTTTTTAAAGTATATTTTATTCATTGTGCTATTACAGTTGTCCCAATTTTTTCTCTGCTTTATCCCCCTTCCACCCTGTATCCCATCCCACCAGCACCTCCCTCCCCTGCCCTTCTTTGTTCATGTCCATGGGTTGTACATACAAGTTCTTCGGCTTTTATATTTCCTATACTATTTTTAACCTCCTCCTGTCTATTTTATGCCTACCAGTTATGCTTCTTAGTCCTTGTTGATAACCCTCCATGTGATCTCCATTTCTGTGATTCTGTTCCAGTTCTAGTTGTTTGCTTAGTTTTTGTTTTTTTAGGTTCAGTTGTTGATAGTTGTGAGTTTGTTGTCATTTTACTGTTCATAGTTTTGATCTTCTTTTTCTTAGATAAGTCCCTTTAATATTTACCTTATCTGGGAAGCACTTTATCTGCTCCTTCATTCTAAATGATAGCTTTGCTGGATAGGTCCTTCCTTTCATGACTTTGAAAAGTTCTTCCCAGCCCCTTCTTTCCTGTAAGGTTTCTTTTGAGAAATCAGCTGATAGTCTTATGGGAAGTCCTTTGTAGGTAACTGTCTCCTTTTCTCTTGCTGCTTTTAAGGTTCTCTCCTGATCTTTAGTCTTGGGTAACTTAATGGTGATGTGCCTTGGTGTGTGCTTCCTTGGGTCCAATTTCTTTGGGACTTTCTGGGCTTCTTGGACTTCCTGGAAGTCTGTTTCCTTTGCCAGATTGGGGAAGTTTTCCTTCGTTATGTTTTTAAATAAGTTTTCTATTTCTTGTTCTTCATCTTCTCATGGCATCCCTATGATTCAGATGTTGGAGCTCTTAAAGTTGTCCCAGAGGTTCCTAAGCCTCTCCTCATTTTTTTGAATTCTTGTTTCTTCATTCTGTTGCAGATGGGTGTTTATTTCTAATTTTTGTTCCAAATTGTTGATTCGAGTCCTGATTTCCTTCCCTTCATTGTTTGTTCCTTGTATATTTTGTTTTATTTCACTTTGGGTAACTTTCATTTTATCCTTCATTTTGCAATGGAACTCAGTCAATTCTGTAGTCATCCTGATTACCAGTATTTTGAACTCTGCATTAGATAGATTGTCTATGTCCTCATTGCTTAGCTGTTTTTCTGGAGTTTTGATCTGTTCTTTCATTTGGGCCATATTTCTTTCTCTCAGTGCACCTATCATGTTGTAAGGGGCAGAGCCTTAGGTATTCACTGGGGTGGGGCAACCCTCTTTGCTGTGTTGTGGTGCTGTCTGTGGGGGAGGGGTCTGAGAGGGAAAAATGCTGCTGGCTTGCTCTGCTCCAGCCCCACTTTGCAACAAACTCTCCTGTGAGACTGGGAGCTTCCCCCACTTTTGAAACCCCCACAGGTTTCCATAGCTAGAGGTTTTGAGTCCTCAGTTTCCCAGTCAGCCAACACCTCCTCACCCTTGTGGTCCACCACCTTACTGTGGGTCCTCTCTGCCTGGATGCTGGTCTCTGCCCCTCCTACCAGTCTGGGTGAATGTTTCTTTAACTCCTTGGTTGTCAGAGTTCCGTGCAGTTTGATTTTCTGGCAGTTCTGATGTTTTAATGTTTTTAAATTGGTTGTTATCCTTCTTTTGTTTTTGCAAGGAAGTGAAGCATTTCTACCTATACCTCCATCTTGGTGGGAACTCCTCCATTGTTTAGTTTTGTATGCCTTTATAACTTTATACAACATGAGTTGTACTTTGTATTTTTCTGAAGCTTGTTTTTCCACCACCCCTGTTATATTTTACATATATACGTGTATTTGTATACAGTCGTACTTTGGTATCTGTGGGGTATTCATCTCCTGTGGATACCAAAATTCACAGATGTTCAAGTCCTTTATATAAACTAATGCAGTATTTGCATATAACCTACTCACATTCTCCTATATACTTCTTTTTTTTACTTTATTTTTATTGTTGACCCTACTACAAATGCCCCCATTTGCCCTCCCTGCCCCACTGCTGTTACCCCTCTACACCAAGCCCCTGCTCCCCTCACCCCTTTTCCTCTAGCCATCACCACACTATGGTCTATGTCTATGTCTACTGCATATATGTTCTTTGGCTGATCCCTTCACCTTCTTTCTTTCAGTCCACCAAACCCCCATCCCATCTGACAGCTGTCAGTCTGTTCCATATATCCATGCCTCAGTGTCTATTTTATCAGTTTATTTTGTTCATTAGATTCCACATATAAGTGAGATCATATGGCTGGCTTATTTCACTTAGCATAATAATCTCTAGGTCCATCCATGTTGTCACAAAAGGTAAGGGTTCCTTCTTTTTTATTGCTGCCTAGCATTCCTTTGTGCAACACACCTTTTTTATTCACTCATCTACTGATGGTCATTAGCGCCATTTCCAGATCCTGGCTATTGTAAATAATGCTTCTATACATTTTTTCAAATTGGTGTTTCAGGATTCTTAGGATATATTCTCAGAAAGTGGGATTGCTACATCAAAAAGCAGTTCCACTTTTAATTTTTTGAGGAAACATCATAGTGTTTTCCACAGTGGCTGTACCAGCTTTCTTTCCCACCAATAGTGCACTAGGGTTCCCTTTTCTCCATATCTTCATCAGCACTTGTTGTTTGTTGATTCATTGATGATAATCATTCTATCAGGTATGAAATATCTCAACATGGTTTTAATTTGCATCTTTCTGATGATTAGTGATGTTGAGCATTTTTTCATATGTCTATTGGCCATCTGTATGTTCTCTTTGGAGAAGTGTTTATCAGAGTCCTTTGCCTATTTTTTTTTATTGGATTCTTTGTCTTCCTGGTGTTGAGCAGTATAAGTTCTTTATATATTTGGGAAATCAACCTGTTATCATATATCTCAGTGGAAAATATATTCTCCCAAATGGTAGACTCCCTTTTCATTTTGTGGATGATTTGTTTCTTTTGCTGTAAAAAAGCTTTTTAGTATGATGTAGTCCCATTTGTTTACTTTTTTGTTGTTGTTGTTGCCCTTACCTGAGGAGGTATATTGGTAAAAATATGGCTACATGAGATGTCTGAGATTTTATTGCCTATATTTTCTTGTAGGATTTTTATTGATTCATGACTTACATTTAAGCCTTTTATCCATTTTGAATTTATTCTTGTGTATGGTGTAAGTTGGTGGTCTAGTTTCATTATTTTGCATATACCTACCCAATTTTTCCCAACACCATTTATTGAAGAGACTGTCTTTACTCCATTGTATTCTCTTGCCTCCTTTGTCAAATGTTAATTGACCATAAAGGCATGGGTTTATTTCTGGGCTCTTTGTTCTGTTCCATTGATCTATATGCCTATCCCTATGCCAACACCAAGCTGTTTTGATTACAATGGCCTTGTAGTATAGTTTGCTATCTGGGATTGTGATACCTCCAAATTAGTTCTTTTTTCTCAAGATTGCTGAGGCTATTTGCAGTCTTTTTGGTTTCAAATAAATTTTTGAAATATATGTTTTAGATCTGCAAAATATGCCATTGCTATTTTGATAGGAATTGCATTGAATCTGTGGATTGCTTTTCCTATGCAATCCATGGGTAGTATGGACATTTTAATGATGTCAATTCTTCCAATCCATGAACAGGGCATATACTCCCACTTATTTGTACCTTCCTCAGTTTCTTCAGTGTCCTATAGTTTCTGAGTACAGGTCTTTTATGTACTTGATTAAATTTATTCCTAAATATCTTCCTGTTTTTGCAATAATAAATAGGATTGTTTTCTTAATTTCTTTTTCTGATAGTTCATTATTAGTATATAAGAATGCCTCTGATTTCTGAATATTAATTTTGTATATTGCTACTTTTCCAAATTCATTTATTAGATTTAGTAGTGTGGGGTTTTTTTGTTTTTTTTTTTTGGTGAATTCTTTAGGGTTTTCTATGTGCAATATCATGTCATCTGCAAATAATGGCAGTTTTACTTCCTCCTTTCCAATTTGGATGCCTTTTATTTCTTCTTGTCTGATCACTGTGGCTAGGACTTACAATACAATCTTGAATAAGAGTGGTGAAAGTGGACATCCCTGTCTTGTTCCTGATCTTAAGGTAAGTGCTTTTAGTTTTTGCCCATTGAATATAATGTTGGCAGTAGGTTTTTTCATATATGGCCTTTATTATGTTGAGTTATGATCCTTCTATTCCCACTTTGCTGAGAGGTTTTTTCATAAATGGTTGCTGTATTTTATCAAAGGGTTCCATTGATATGATCATGTGATTTTTATCTGTCATTTTGTTTAGGTGATGAATCACATTTATAGATTTGTGAATGTTGTACCTACCTTGCATTCCCAGAATAAATTGCACTTGATCATCACATATGATATTTTTAATGTATTGCTATATTCAGCTTGCTAATATTTTGTTGAGTATTTTAGTGTCTATGTTCATCAGAGACATTTGCCTATAATTTTTTCCTTTATAATGTCTTCGTCTGATTTTGGGATTAGAATAATACTGGCTTTGTGAAAACAGCTTGGAAACCTTCCCTTCTCTTGAATTGTTTGGAATACTTTGCATAGGATCGGTATTAGTTCTTCATTGAATGTTTGGTAGACATTGCCTGTGAAACCACCTAGTGTCTAGTCTAGGACTTCTGTTTCCTGATAGTTTTTTTAAATTATTTTATTTATTTGTTTGTTTGTTTGTTTGTTGTTGTTGTTCATTACAGTTTTCTGCCTTTCCCCCACCAACCCCTCCCCACCACCCCAGCCCTCCCCATCTCCTTCCCCTGTTTCCACCACCCTTGTTATTTTCCATGTGGGCTTTATAATCGTTCCTGTAAACTCTTCACCCTTTTCCCCCATTATCCCCCTCTCACACCTTGCAATTTCCCCTCTCCCCTCTGTTCACTGTCATCCTATTCTCTATTTCAATGTCTTTAGTTATATTTTGCTTGCTTGTTTGTTTTGTTGATTAGGTTGCAGTTAAAGGTCAGATCACATAGTATTTCTGTTTCACCGCCTGGCTTATTACTTAGCATAATGCTCTTCAGTTCCATTCATGCTGTGGCAGAGGGTAGCAGCTCCTTCTTTCTGTTGTGTAAAATTCTACTGTGTAAATGTACCAGTTTTTTGATCCATTCATTTACTGATGGGCACATAAGTTGCTTCCGGCACTTGACTATTGTCAATTGTGGTGCTATGAACATTGGGGTGCACAGGTTCTTTTGAATTGGTGTTTCAGGGTTCTTAGGATATAATCCTAGCAGTGGAATTGCTGGGTAAAAAGAAAGTTCCATTTTTAGTTTTCTTAGAAAATTCCATACTGTTTTCCATAGTGGCTGTACCAGTCTGCATTCCCACCAACAGTGCACTAGGGTTCCCTTTTCTCCACAACCTCTCTAACACTTGTTTGGTAATTTGTTTATAATGGCCATTTTCAACAGTGTGAAGTGGTATCTAATTGTGGTTTTAATTTGCATCTCTCTGATGGCTAGTGATATTGAGCATCTTTTCATATGTCTCTGGACACTCTGTATGTCTTCCTTGGAGAAGTGTCTGTTCAAGTCCTTTGCCCATTTTTTAATTGGGTTGCTTGTCTTCTTAGAATGGAGTTGTGTGAGTTCTTTATATATTTTGAGAATCAATCCCTTGTCTGAGGTATCATTGGCAAATACGTTTTCCAATACATTTGGGTCCCTTTTCATTTTAATGCTGTTTTCTTTAGCTGTGTAGAAGCTTTTTAACTTGATGAGGTCACATTTGTTTATTCTTTCCTTTATGTCCCTTGCTCTAGGGGACATATCAGTGAAAATATTGCTGCATGAGATATCTGAGATTTTCCTGCCTATGTTCTCCTCTAGGACTTTTATGGTGCCACAACTTATATTTAAATCTTTTATCTACTTTGAATTTATTTTTGTATATGGTGTAACTTGGTGATCAATCATTTTTTTGCATGTAGCTGTCCAGATCTCCCAAAATCATTTGTTGAAGAGTCTATTTTTCCTCCATTTTGTCAGATATTAATTGACCGTGAAGACTTGGGTTTATTTCTGGGCTCTCTATTCTGTTCCATTGGCCCACATATCTGTTCTTATGCCAATACCAGGCTGTTTTGATTATAGTAGCCTTGTACTACATTTTGACTTCAGGTATTTTGATCCCTCCTACTTTGTTCTTCTTTCTCAAAATTGCTGCAGCTATTTGGGGTCAGTTATGGTTCCATTTCAATTTTTGGAGTGTTTGTTCTATGTCTGTGAAATATGTCATTGGTACTTTAATAGGTATTGCATTGAATCTGTAAATTGCTTTGGGTAGTGGGACATTTTGATGATATTAACTCTTCCAATCAATGAACACGGTATATGTTTCCATTTGTTTGTGTCTTCCTTAATTTCTTTCTTCAGTGTCGTGTAGTTTTCTGAGTACAGGTCTTTTACCTCCTTGGTTAGGTTTATTCTTAGGTATATTATTTTTTTTGTTGCTATATCAAATGGGATTTTTTCCTGATTTCTGTGTTTGATATTTCATTGCTGGTATACAAAAATACCTTTGACTTCTGAATCTTGACTTTGTATCCTGCTGTTTTGCCAAATTCATTTATTAGATCAACCAGTTTTTTGGTGGAGTCTATAGGATTTTCTATGTATGCTATGATGTCATCAGCAAACAATGACAGTTTTGTTTTCTCTTTTCCAATTTGGATACCTTCTATTCCCTTTTCTTGTATCATTGCTGTGGCTAGGTCTTTAAATACTATGTTGAATGGAAGTGGAGAAAGTGAACAACCTTGTCTAATTCTTGATCTTAGTGGGAAAGCTGTAAGTTTTTGCTCACTGTGTATGATGTTGGCTGTAGGTCTCTCATATATGGCTTTTATTATGTTGAGAAATGCTCCCTATACTCCTACTTTGCTGAGTGTTTTTATCACAAGTGGGTGTTGTGCCTTATCAAACACTTTCCTCCCATTTATTGATAAAATCATGTGATTTTTGTCTTCCCTTTTGTTTGTGTGATGTATTATATATATTTGTTTGCAAATATTGTACCATCCTTGCGTCCCTGGGGTGAATGCCACTTGATTATGGTGTATGATCTTTTTAATGTATTGCTGGATGCGGTTTGCCGATATTTTTTTGAGGATTTTAGCATCTATGCTCATCAACAATATTGACCTGAAGTTTTCTTTCTTTGTTATGTCTTTATCTGGTTTTGTGATTATGATCATGCTGGCTTCCTAAAAAGAGTTTGGGAGTCTTCCATCTTCTTGTAGTTTTTTGAAGTAGGCTGTGAAGGAGAGGGGTTAACTCTTCCTTAAATGCTTTGTAGAATTTTCCTGTGAAACCATTTCATCCAGGGTTTTGTATGTTGGGAGTTTTTTTATTTCTACTTCATTTTTGTCAGCTGTTATTGGTCTGTTCAGGCTTTCTGCTTCTTCATTCAGTGTTAGAAGGGTTTTTTTTTCCTAGCAATTTGTCCATTTCACCTAGGTTTTCCAATTTCTTGGCATATTGTTCTTAGTAGTAATTCCTTACAATCCTTTGTATTTCTGTGGTATCATTTTTAATCTTTCCTCTTTCATTTCTGATTGTGTGTATTTGGGTCCTTTCTCTTTTTTTCTTGATGAGTCTCCTTAAAGGCTTGTTGATTTTGTTTATCTTTTCAAAGAACCAGCTCCTGGCTGGAATCATTGATTCTTAGAATTGTGCTTTTAGTGTCTATATCATTTAATTGTGATCTGATCTTGGTGATTTCCTTCCTTCTACTTCCTCTGGGCTGTCTTTGTTCTTGTTACTTGAGTTCTTGTAGGTGTAGGGTTAGGTTGTTTATTTGAAATGTTTCTATCTTTTTTAGTTAGGCTTGTATCGCGATGCCTTCACCAGTCACATAAGTTTTGCATTGTTGTGAGTTCGTTTTTGTTTGTTTCCAGAAACTATTTTACTTCTTCCCTAATTTCATTCTTGACCCATTCATTATTTAATAGCATGCTATTCAATCTCCATGATTTTGAGTGTTTGGGGTTCACTAGTCACATAAGTTTTGGGTTGTTGTGTGGGTAAAAAAGAAAAAGAAAAGAATTGGAGCAGCTCAGTTGGCATGTTCTGGGCCAGGGTCTCTCATGAGGTTGGCTAAGGTTATAATTATCTGAAGGTTTGACTAGGGCTAGAAGATCTAATTGTTTCCAGAATCTTTTTTACTTGTTCCCTAATTTCATTTTTGACTCATTCATTGTTTAATAGCATGCTCTTCAATCTCCATGATTTTGAGTGTTTTGGGTTTTTTTCCTTGGGGTTGGTTTCTAGTTTCGGTCTCTTGTGGTTGGAAAAAATGCTTGGTATGATTTCAATTTTCTTGAATTTGTTGAGGCTTGTTTCGTGTCCTCTCATGTGGTCTATCCTTGAAAATATTCCATGTGCATTTGAAAAGAATGTTTATTTAGCTTCTTTGGCATGAAAGGCTCTCTATATATCAGTTAACTCCATTTCATCTAGGGTATTGTTCAATGCCACAATATCTTTGTTGATAATTTTGTTTGGAAGATCTGTGTGTTTTTGATAGTGGGGTGTTAAAATCCCCTAATATAATTGTGTTGCTGTCAATATCTTTCTTGAAGTCCTCCAAGAGTTTCTTTATGTATTTGGGTGCTCCTATTTGGGGTGCATATATATTTACAATGTTTATGTCTTCTTGGTGGAGTTTTCCCTTGAGTATTATGAAGTGACCTTCTGGGTCTCTCTTTATGGCCCCTTTTTTGAAGTCTATTTTGTCTGATATGAGTATTGCTACCCTGGATGTTTTTCCCTGTTTGTTTGGAAAAATTGTTTCCAGACCTTCACTTTCAGTCCATGTAGGTCTTTTGTTCTGATGTGGGTCTTTTCTAGGCAGCATATGTGTGGGTCATGCTTTCTTATCCATTCAGCTATTCTATGTTTTGATTGGAGCATTTAATCCATTTACGTTTAATGTATTATTGATAGGTACTTATTCATTGCCATTTTTGTACGTGTGTTCCTGTCTCTCTCTCTTTTCCTTCCTTTCCTTAGAGCAGTCCCTTTAGCATATCTTCCAGAGTTGGTTTCGTGGATGTGTATTCTTTTCAACTTCTTTTGTCTTGGAAGCTCCTTATTTGGCCTTCTATCTTGATTGAGTGTGTTGCTGGATAAAGTAGCCTTGGTTGCAGGCCTCTGGTCTCATTACTTGCAATATTTCTTGCCATTCTCTTCTGACTTGGAGCGTTTCTTTTGTGAAGTCAGCTGCTAGTCTTTTGGGGGGGTTTCTTGTATGTTACTTCTTGTTTCTTCCTGGCTGCCTTTAAGATTCTCTCTTTGTCTTGGAATTTTGCCATTTTAATTATGATGTGTCTTAAAGTTTGCCTCTTGGGGTTCCTCTTGATTGGGACTCTCTGGTTTCCTGGGTTTGTGTGACTTTTTCTCTCATCACATTAGGGAAGTTTTCCATCATTAATTTTTCATACAAATTTTCTATTTCTTGCTCTTTTTTTTCTCCTTCTGGTATCCCTATTATACAGATATTATTATGTTTCGTGTTGTCCTGCATTTCCCTTAAACCCTCTTCATTCTTTCTAAGCCTCTTTTTTTTCTTGCTCTTTCTGTGTGTTTTTTTCCTACCTTGTCCTCTAGCTCACTGATCTGATCCTCTGCTTCATTGAGCCTGCTTTTGATTTCTTCTACTGTGTTCTTCAGTTCAGAAATTGTATTCCTCATTTCCTCTTGGCCCTTGTTGATAGTTTCTATTTCCTTTTTCATTTTGATATAGTTTGCAGTGAGTTCATTGTAGTTTCCCTGTATTTTTTGGTAATTCTCTATGAGCTGATTGAGCTTCCTGATAACCATTGCTTTGAACTTAATATCTGATAGTTGACTTGCCTCTATTTCATTTAGCATTCTTTCTGAGGCTTCCTCCTTTCCTTTCATTTGGGGATTGTTTCTTTGTCTTCCCATTTTTTGTGAGACTCTTCTTGTTCGCTTCAGCTTCTTAAATTGATCTGTTCTGACTCCCTGAGTTTATGGTGTGAACTTCTTTGGTAGAAGACCTGTGAGATTCAGTGGTGCAGTCTCCTTGATCTCCCCAGCTCAGTGGTCTTGGCGTGTCGTTTATGTTGGCTCTGTGTTTGTCTTTGGGTTTTGATTGTTGTTGGGTCTTTCTTTGGTGGGTCCTTCCCTCCATTTGGTAAACTGAGGGTCACTCTGTCCACCACCTCTTGTATTTTGTTTTGCTGGTGTGGGCAGGTTGTATTGAACCTGGTTCTTTCATGTGTATAAGGTTTTGAGGATTCTCTCTTGCTCTCGTTCAGTTGTTTGTTCTGGGTAATTTCTCCACTATTTAGTTGTATTTCCAGTTAGGTCCTGAATGGAGGTTAGTGTGACTTCCACTCCTTCCTTCCCCTTCTCCTGTTGTAATCAGTTGGTAGTTCTTTTGTTGGTAGGTTTCCTCTTCCAGTAGGTATCTTGGTGTTCTCAGCTCCCACCTACTGTTTTATAGATTCAGTTGGAGGGGGAAGGCAAAATGGTTTAAGACAGCAGGAGTGTATTCTGTGATATTTACAGTAGCAGCCTATAGAGAAGAGATAGGAGATCATTTGGATATATATAGTGTTAACCGTGATATTTCACCTGACTATGCACTTTTTAGAAAGGGTGGGAAGAAGATAAGTCTCTTGTTGGGGAGGGAAGGAATGTGACTTGCCTCTAGAAAGCAGTGAGCTTATGGGAGTTCAGATTCTGAGGTAAGGTGAGAGTAAAGGATAGAAAATAGGTGTAGTGTGTGAGAGAATAGAGTTAACCACCAGAGTAATAGAGTTCAGGAAACTGAAGTGTGTTAACATCTGTCAGGAGTGCTGTGTAGCATTTACAATTGTTTGGAAATGTAGTTATTTACAATAATAATGGAGCAATAATCATATGACAGAATCTATGTGATCTAGATAACAAGAATAGGAAGTATGGGAGCTTGAGTAGTGTGCTAATGGAACACAAGTGAAGTGAGACATTAAATTAACAATACACTGTGAAAGAGAGAACAAGGGAAATCAGTCAAACAATACAATTTAACCAGCGAAGCAAAGAAGACTAAACAGAAAGAAGAGGAATACAAAAATACTAATAAAAAATGTAATAATAATGAAAAATAATAATACAGATATGCTATAACTTGCAGTTTCTCTGTAGTTGCAAATTGAAATTTGTCTCACTGTTTCAGGTATTGGGATGACCCCTCTTTGGTTCCATCTCTGGTCTTTTCACAGTTCCAGGTTTTTTTGTCTCACTTACAGGAATTTAAAAAAAAAAAAGAAGGGAAGGAAGGAAGAAGAGATAAAATGGGAAAGAAAGGAAGAAGGAGTAAAACAAGAAAGAATGAAAGAGAGAAAAAAGAAGTTGAAAGATAAAACACTTAAAAAAAGAATTACTTAAAATCAAAAAGCCTTTTGCTGGCTTCAAACTGGCCAAACTAGTTTTGTTGGTCTTCCTGGCTGCAGCTGGCTGAGTGACTGTTTTTCTTCCTTCCTGATTCACACTCAGTCAGCCTCCAGCCCAGTTCCCCAGCAGCCTCTCTTCCCTCAGGTTCCCCAGGTTCTAATGTGCACTCTCCCCAGGGCTACAAGTTTAAGCCCTGGGTGCCTCTTCCTGGGGCTTTGAGTGTTGCCACCAGGCCTCCCTCAGAGTGCACTCTCCCCAGGTTGCAGGGGTGTGTGCTTGGCCAGGTGGCCTCCGGTCCCTCAGGTTGGGGTGCACACTCTTCCCAGGGCTACAGGAGTGTGTGCAGGTCCTTCCAAGCCACCTTGGGAGTACAGCGTGGCTGGGTCCAAAGGAGGCTGGAATGGCTGCTGCAGGAGAATTCCCCAAACAGCCACCGAGTCTCTATTTTTTCAGTTTTTCTTTTTGAGAGATTCCTCCTGCTCAAGACTGCCTCTTCATACAATGGCCTGGCCTCTCACACAGCCTAGTTCTCTAACCAGACCAGAGACTATCTGGGTTATGGCCCATCATGGCCCAACTCTCAATTCTCTGCAGCTCGTGTCCACAGACTCCATGGGTGCTCACAGCCCCTGTGTGTTTGCCACTTAGCCCTTATTCCCCTTTCTGTGACTTCAAGCAGCCAGATCTCTCCCTGTGCTGCTCAATCCATCTTCGGCAGGGGAGGGACCTTTGACCCAGCTCTCTCCCAAGAACCCTGTGGCAGACCTAGCAGGACCCGGACCTGGGCCTGCAGCCACCTTGGTCCCCGCACTGTTCCCAGGGGCCTTATTGTCCTGAAGCACTCTCCTTACCGTCTGGTTTTTCAATGTCCTCTGCAATTTTTGGTCTCCTATTTTCATAAATGTTGGGGTACTGTTGGCTGATTGCTCTGTTCCTTCGTAGATCAGCTAGGTTTTTCTCTGGTGTGTAGGGAGAAGTGGAATCTGCTCTCTCCTATCTCGCTGCCATTTTCGGTCCTGATTGTAGGTTCTTTGTCCCCCCATTTTAGGTGACTCTCTTTGTTTGTTTCTGTGATTCCGGATGCTTTGCTTTGCCAGCTATCTTTATAGGGTGAACTTCTGTGGCAGGGAGTCTGTGGGACTCAGTGGTGCAGTCTGTTTGACCTCCTTGTCTGGATGCTCTAGGGTTGCCCTTCCATTTTTGTGGCTCTCTTGTTGTACTTGGGCTGTATCTCTTGGTGGCTCCTTTGTTGGTTGGTTCTCCCCTCCAGCAGGTTTACTCGTATTCACAACCCCCACCTTGTCTTGTGTGCTGTTGTACAGGTGTTGGTTAACAAAGCAGTATTACCAGGCAACCAAACCTATGCCAGCAAAAAGAACCCCTGTACCACATCAGCAATCTGAACCGCGATGGAACTCAGATTAATAAAGTTGAAGAGAGTGCCGATATTATGATATGACAAAGGTAATATGAGATGACTAAAAGAGGAGAAAATGTTGTAGTGTGGTAAGAAGGAGAAGAATTGATAAGAGTTGGGATGGAACCGAGGCAAAGAATGGGAGAGAGCAAAATTTTCAAGCGTAAGTAGAACAGGAAAGGGTGATGGAAACAATGGCATAAGAAGAGGGAAGAGTATGTGATGGGTTTAGAAGTAAAATTGAAAAGATACTGGACCAATGGGAGCAAAATTGCAGAAAAATCACAGCAGGGTTGATATCAATGACAGCTAAATGAAGTTTAATAAAGGTGAAATGGGAATAAGAATATTGTACAAAAGAAAAAAGTGAATATGAGATGTCTGCAAGTAAAGAAAAATGATTTTGAGTGGATAGGGGAAGCAAACTAATAAGAGTCAGAAGTAAAGACCACGTTGAGAGAGGGGCAACAAAGAAAAAAAATGGAGAGGGTAAACAATGAAAATTCTTCATTCAACTAATCAGGGGCAGGGCGAAGGCAAAATGGAGTAAGACAGCAGGAGCGTATTCTATGGGATTTAAAATACAAGCAAGTAGTGAATGAATAGGAGGTCTTTTGGAGAAGTACAGCAATAATTGTGGTATTTCTCCCAACTAGCCACTGTTTATGAAAGGTGGAGAAGAAATAAGAGTCATATTTGAGGGGGAAAAGAATGTGAGCTGACTTAAGAAAGAAGAGCGCTTATACAAGGTTAGATGGAGGTGAAATAGTGAGATGAGAATAAGGCATAGAAACTTGGCATAGTGTGAGAGAAAATAAAGTTTACCACAACAGTAATAAAGCTCAGGAGGATGGTGAAATGGATTAAGACCAGAGTAGAGTACTATGTGGAATTAGGGATAATAATAGTATGATAAGAAACGGATAATCTGAATAAAAAAAATAAAATGTGAAAGACCAAGAGTAGCATGTTATTTGGAATACAAGTGAAGTAAAAGAAGAAAAGTTAAAATGCAATATGAAAGGAAGAATAAAAAGGCAAATCAAACAATAAAAACAAAAAAAACTATATAAATGGAAAGAAGATAAATTAAAAAAATGCAAGTTCGAAGGAGAGCAAAGTGAAATTTGTCTCAGCTGTTGGTGTTTGCCTTCCCACTTCTTTCTGGAGCCATCTCTGTTTTTCTCAGAGTTCCAAGTGTTACTGTCTTACTCTGTATAAATAAATAAATTAAATAAATAAATAAATAAATAAATAAATCCTGATTTTAAACCTTCCTAGCCGATTTTGGCGGTCTTCCAGGGTCCTGTGGGCACAGGGGCAGCTGGGCTTTGTCCTTTTTTTCCTTTCCTGTGGTTCCACAAGGATGAGGCCTCAGTCTGGGCTACATTAGTCACATGTCCCCAGTTTCTAGACCATGCCCTCAAAGCACTGTGCAGCCTGCACTGTCTACCCTGCACACCTGTGCTAGGCCAGTGCCGATAATCCACCTTGTTTTGCCACCCTTGGATCAGTCTGTGAAGTACACTGAGTGGGAGCAAATCCTGCCCACACTGCTCCCTCTTTGTTGGTCTAGCTGCTGTACTTGTGAGGTCCCTGCATAGCAGCTCAGTTTCCCTTTTGAAAAAAGTCCCCTTGGGTGCTGCCTTTCCTAACCTGCTCCTGGCTTTCCACACTGTCCAACTCTCTGACCAGTCCAGAGTTTATCTGAGTCATGGCCAGTTGCAACCCATCTCTTCTCCCAGCTCCAGGTGTCACCTGGCTCCCCAATTTCTCTGGTAGTATTTCAGCCATTGACCACCACCCCATCCATGGTACACTGCCAGTTGTATGTCACTTGCTGCCTTTTTATTGCTCCAGTGACTTTGTGCATCCATTTCTTTGCTGGCACGTGTCTGGGACTTCCCTGCCCTGGGAGGAGATAGGCTGCTATCACTGACCCAGCTCTCCTCCAATGCTACTGTGGCATCCCTGGTCTCTGGTGCAAGGCCTGGGGATCTTCCTGTTATCATAAATCTCCTTACCACCCATTTTGAAGTGTTCTCTGAACGCTTTGCCTTCCAAATTTTATATCCGCTGGGATTCTGTTGGCTGTCCACTCTGTTCTTCAGAAGATTGGTTACGTGTCCCAGTTTTGTGCACAAGCAAGTGGACTCAGCTCCCACCTATATTGCTGCCATCTTCCTACCCCACAAAGCTGTCTTTCATGAACTGGGTAGGGATGCTGTCTGACTCTGTCCACCTCAAGACTTGGCCATTACCTATAACTCACTTTGTATGTCTTTATTACTTGCGGTTATCAGTCTTCATTTTCTCTAAGAAAGAATTTTCAGCTTGTAATGCCTTTTCCTTCCAATTTTCCTGTTTAAAAAAAAAAAAAAAAAACAGAACAAAACAACCACCCCCCGCAAAAAAAAACAAAGCCTGGCCAGGTAGCTCAGTTGGTTAGAATATTGCCCTGATAAGCCAAGGTTATGGGTTTGATCCCTAGTCAGGGAACCTATAGGAATCAACCAATGAATGCATAAATAAGTGGAACATCAAATTGATGCTTTTTTTGTCTCTCTCTCTCTCTCTGAGTTTCTCTCAAATCAATAAAGGAAGAAACAAACCCACAAAACATTAATTGCTTATTAGCTCTCCAGTAATAATACGGTATTTTGGCATATTTTATTGTACCCTTTATACTGATTTCATCCATTTCACCTTATTTAATCTGCACATAAGTATTTGTGTGGGCTACATGGTATCTCTATTTTGCAAACTGAGGTTGGTGTGGTTATCTGTCTTGCCAAGCTGTTGGTAGCAGAGCCCTGGCACTTGGTCTGTTCTAACAGTATTTCTGGAAAGTCCATAAATCATAGCAAAGATGCTTGTGGTAGAGAATTCCCTCTACTACATTCCCTCAAGGCATTATAATCCAATAGAGTCTTAAGGGGAAGACAGTGGAGTTCAAGGTTGTTACCTGTAGTTAATTAATTAATGTAATTAATGTCAGTAATTAAAATGTTTGATGGATGCCGAAAGAGCTGTGAATTTGTGAATTCAAATGCGAATTGGGGATGTTTCTGAATTTAAGTGCGAATATTGGTTACCCTGACTGACTGGGACTTAGGGAAAGGTGACAAATAATGAATTTAGATGCTCCTAAGACTCTGGGCTCTATACCATAGTACTTGCACCATAACAGCTGCTATATCTTATTTCTGTGAGGTGTTTTACACTATTATTAGGTATGTAAAGGCTGGAAACACTGCCTAACAAGATCTGTTTTTTATTTTGAGGGCTTATGGTTTTGCTTGTTTTTTGCATAGGATCACTGGAAGTAAAGGCAGGACTCTCTTTGGATCAGAAATAAGGATTTTAAAAATAAATGAGATTCTAATAGATTAGGATCTACCATGCTTTGTGGAAATCAAACTTCTGGAAGGAAAGATTTTTTTTCTTGCATGTCTATGTATATTTCCTCAAGTTTGTGACTTCATGGTGGTATTTAGGATGAACAAGATGTACAAACGGGATTTTTTCTGTAATTTTTCTTTAATAGTCCATCTTGTCTACTCCTAGAAGGGAGTGGCTATTAGTAGCAGGTTCAGGAATGTGGGGCTCTGCAGAAACTGAATTCTGACCCTGGGCGCCCTGTGGGCTTCCGAGGTACTGTATCGAGGATGGAGCTGGGGCAGGTTTTGGGCAGGGGAGTGGCCGGAAGGCTGCTTGATTGTTTAGATGATAAATGCATCCGTTGTGGGAGGCGGCTTGTTTTTTAAAAAGGCATAAAAGTATCATTTGCTCAGAGGAAATTAATTCACATACAAATGTCATGACCCTATTCTTTGGTGATCTGTATTTATTTTTAGTTAAAAATTTTTAATTACAGTTGACATTGAATACTGTATTAGTTTTGGATGTGCAGCACAGTGGTTAGACATTTATATAGCTTACAAAGTGTTCCCCTGTCTCCAGGTAAGTCTGGTACCCACCTGGCTCCATACATAGTTACGACAATATTATTGACTATTTCCCTATTCTTTATCTACCAGTTTGTACTTCTTAATTCCTTCACTTTTTTCACCCAGTCCCCCTCCCATCTGGCAACTCTCAGTTTGTTCTGTGCTTATTTTGTTTTTAGATTCCACATATAAGTGAACACTTGTGGTATTTGTTTTTCTCATCTGACTCATTTCAGTTAGCATAATACCCTGTAGGTCCACACACATTGTTGCAAATGGTAAGATTTCATTCTAGTAATCAGTATTGTTTATCTGTGAGATAGTTTGCATATTGAAGAGTTTGGTTGTAAGGCACTGGAGAAAATGAGTCTCTGCTGACAAGCCTGTTTGGGAGATACCTGTCCTGTCCTGCTGTGAGGGGAAGCCTTGCCATTTCTCAAGGCTTCAAAGAGGTTTGTTGTCCACTTGGCCCTTCATGACACTTTGGTTGTAGGAATTTTTTCCCACAACTTCCTAAGTAACAATCAGTGAGTACACCTGGAAGCTGGTAAATCTGCGCTGAGTATCAAAAAAGGGACCACGTCTTAGAGAAGGTTGGAAAAACAGGTTATATTGGGTTTGGCCCTCAGATTCAGTCTTGCCTTTGGTGGTGCTATGGTGATGATGTTCTCTGCTCTTGGGAAATAACCCCAATGCATCGTCTTTCAACTGATGATTTATATAAACCCTTGCCAAGTCCGTTTACTCACGCTGGCTAACTTAATATATAGTTGACCCTTGAACAACATGGGGGTTAAGGGGACTGAAGCTCTGGGTAGTTGAAAATTTGCACATGATTTTTGACTCTCCCAAAACTTAACTATTAAACACCAACTGTTGACTGGAAGCCTTACTGATAACATAAATAGTCAGTTAACACATTTTGTATGTTGTATGCACTATGTACTGTATTCTTACAATAAAGTAAGCTGGAGAAAAGAAAATATTATTAAGAAAATCATAAGGTTTGTCTGTGGGATTTTTCAAATTGTTGCAAATCTCCAAAAATTTTCCAATGTATTTATTGAAAAAAATATGTATGTATGTGGACTCATGCAATTCAAACCAGTGTTGTTCAAGGGTTAACTGCATGTTGAATTAACGAAGTCTTCCCTTAAATTTGAAGAGTAGCTTTTTGTATATTTTTGGACTTGGGGAATAGAAACACAGTTGTTGTTATCATGGTTAGCTGGCAAACAATGTTATAAACTCTAACAATTTTTATGAAATTTGAAAGCATTTCTCAGAGCCTTGAAACCTCACATGAACTTTTGTTAGACACACCGCACTTAAATTTTCTATTTTTTAAGATTTTATTTATTTATTGAGGGGAAGGGGAAGGAGAGAGGGAGAGAAATATCAATGTATGGTTACTTCTCATGCGTCCCCTGCTGGGAACTGGCCTGCAACCCAGGCATGTGCCCTGACTGGGAATCGAACTGTGATCGTTTGGCTCACAGGCCCGCACTCAATCCACTGAGCTACGCCAGCCAGGGCTAAATTTTCTATTTTTAAATGATGAAAATACTTCCTTAATGTGTAAACTGTAAAGGAAGGAAAAAAGTTTGAATTATTCTTCCATTAAAGATTAGAGTAAATTCTCTACCTCCTCTTTCCTGCTCTTTCTGGGAGCCTCTGACCAAGTTTGTGAGGCACTAGATGGAGAGTCACCAGTGGCTGTGGGAGGAAGGGTTTCTCTGGCCTGTGGAGGGCTGAGGACTCAGTTCTTACTCCATGAGCACCTTGCTGAATTTAAACAACCAGTTGTCCATTAAATGAGTGAATCCTGCTCTCTTTTGCAAAGTGAATCTGCAGCAGAGACAATTTAATACCACAAATGAAGGGGAAAATGTTCTCTCTTAGAAGTCGTGGTTAGAATCAGAGCAGCCCAGTGGACCTGTTGGTGGTAGGTGCCAAGGGTGGGCTTTTCTCAGACTTTTTTGCTCCTGGGGACTGGGGAGTGTAGGGGATGTCTTCCCAGGTGCCCTCCCATTGGTTGGGGAAATCTCTGTGACGATTTCTTTCTTCCCCACTTGTATGAAGTGGCTATCCAGCACTGTGCCAGGGCAGACTCTGGGGCCAATCCTACTCCTGCAAGGACTCCTGTCAAGGGTGCCTCATTCGGCAAGTAGCCTGCTCATGTGAGGGCCCCGTGTCGCTGCTCTGGTCTCTCTGCTGGGAACACGAGTTGGTCCACTTAGAAGCATGGGCTGCCAGTCTAAGCATAGTGGCTGGTTTGGGGACAGCTTCCCTGGATGTGAGTCCCAGTTCCTTCTTCGTGTTGCACCAGCTCTGTAACCCCTGAGCCTTGGGGACAAGACTGTGCCCACCTCTAGAGTAGTGAGGCTTAGACAGAGGTAGTGAGTGGGAAGAGCTTGTTTCAGTCCTTGACACATGCTGTGCATGTAATGTGTGTAGCTGATGACAGTAGTACCAGTGTCCATAGCATGGGGGCAGGGACTGCAACGGCTTGTGTTCATATGGGCACAGCTGATAACATTGTTATAAAGGATAGAATATGGTATTGCAGTATATTTTTTCAAGAAGGCTTTTTGGAATTGTTTTTCTCTTTTTTTCCTGTACTTTCAAAAGAACTCAGTGATTTGAGATGTTTGCTATATTCTGGACAAATGGAGGTTTGCTGTATCACAGGGTCTCAGGTTAGGCTATTCAATGTAGTTGTGTAGCTTGTGAGTTCAGTGTTTTGGGGCTGCTGAATTTCAAGGGGGATAAGAAGTGAAACAAATTCTTAACCTCAGTAGATTGTTATACCTAACTATAATAGGGATCACCTTCTAAGCTTTAGGTGTAACTGCGCTGTTCAGAAGTTCTTAGAGGTGTATGAGTGTGTGTGTGTGCACATGCCCTCTGAATGAATGCCTTCTTTCCAAAGACTATATGCTCTTAGCCAGTGCCCTGGCAGGTCACTGTGAGCAAACTCTTGTTAGAGTCACCCATGAATCAGCTGCCTATTATGTCCTTGGGTATGTCTCGTGCTCTCCTGGGGCTTTGTTTCTCATCTAGCATTTCTGTTACCAGGTTGAACCTGAGATTGGTGTTCTTGCATGGGCCTTCTGTGTTTTGCATTTACTTATTTTATTAAGGAGACTGACAGATGGTTTCCTTCTAAATGTGGGTTGATTTACTATTTTTTATTCAGATATTGACATAACATTGTGTAAGTTTAAGGTGTATAATGTATTGATTTGATATATTTATCAATATATATTGCAGTCTGATTACTTCTGTAATGTTAGCTGCCACCTCTATATGTCACATAACTATCATCTTTTTTGTATGTTGAGAACTATAAAGATCTAGTCTCTTAACAACTTTGAAGTTTATACTACAGTATTGTTGACTGTAACCAGTATGCAGTGCATTAGATCACTAGAACTTATTTGTCTTTTAGTTGTAGGTTTATACCCTTAAACAGCATATGGTAAGGATCATTCTACTGTGCTCTGTTTTTAAATTTTTTTAGGATTTTATTTATTTATCTTTAGAGGGTAAGGGAAGGAGAGAGGGAGAGAAATATCAATATATGGTTGCCTCTCATGCATTCCCTGCTGGGAACTGGCCTGCAACCCAGACATGTGCCCTGACTGAGAATCAAACCGCGATCCTTTGGTTCTCAGACCCGTGCTCAGTCCACTGAGCTACTCCAGCCAGGGCTATGCTCTGTTTTTATAAGTTCAGCTTATTTTAGATCCCATATATAAGTGATATCATAGAGTATTTGTCTCTCTTTGTCTGACTTACCTCACTTAACATAATGTCTTCAAGTTGCATCTATGTTGTTGCCGGTGGTAGGATATCCTTCTCGCTCATGGCTGAGTAATAATCCATTGTTTATATGTACCACATCTTTATCCATTCATCTGTTGGTATGTTCTTAGATTGTTCCATATCTTCACAATTGTGGGTTGGTTTATTTTTATCTATACTTTATGTTCTCTTAGACAGATTTTTATGGGCAGCTCCATCAGATAGCAAAGGCTCCTGCTTAGTTATGGAAATATTAGGCTAGAATCAATGGCTTGAGGTCCTGAATCTCAAACCACTGGTTCAGTTTCAGTAGCCTCCATTCCAGGCCATACCACAGACCACTTGTGTCTCTGGATTAGGATTTTGAGAGCTGAGGGGTGGCCCAGGCCTGGCCCAATAGCACCATGTGTCTGGGTGGGGTCTGGGGCCTGGAACCACATTGCAGAAGTGGCGAGAACCCCACGTTGAGGCCCAGTTCTCACTGCTGTGTGACTGTGACTGATGATGACCATGATGAGAGTAGCTTTGGCTGTTTCAGGAAATTTGGCAAATAAGCAGTATGTTCACACTGATCATGAAGAAGTTATAAAAGCACTGTTCAGTTTTCATATGGGAGGTGGCCCCCACCCCTCTCCATACAGAAAATTCTAAGGAATCTACTCTTTTAAAGGCCAATAAATGTTTTTCCTTTAAATCAGTGATGTGGACTTGGAATGTACAGACGCCTCCTCCCAAATCCATCTTTTCCTGCATTTAAATTATCAACAAGCTGAGGCAATAGGTAAAACAAATGTTGTTAACAACCAGTAAACAGAGAGTGGTTATGAAATACATGTGGGGCCAAAAGGATTGTTGGGTGGGACAGCCATTGTGTTACGGAAGGTCATGCAGAGCCCTCTCTGTGGATGGTGGAGCTCTCACTTCCTGTGTGTGTGTGGTGGGGGGGATCACCAGGAAGTCTCCTGAGTTGGGCAGCACATCAGTTTGCTAGGGTTGTTATAACAAAAAATCAGCAGAATAATAGTTCTGGGATCTAGAAATCCAAAATCAAGAAGTCAGCAGACTGTGCTCCCTCTGAAACCTGTGTTGGAGTCTTCCCTTGCCTCTTCCTTGCTTTGGGTGGTGGCTGGAAACCTTTGGGGTTCCTTGCAGCTGTATAGCTCCAGCCTCTGAATATATTGTTTTGTGGCACTCTTCCTTATGTGGCTGTCTTCTCATGAGCACACCAGTTACATTAGATAAAGGGGCCTATCTATAGTATGACCTTGTCTTAACTAGTTATAGCTTTAAGGATTCTATTTCCAAATAAGGTCACATTCTGAAGTACCTGGGCTCAGGACTTCAGCATCATTTTTGCGGGGTGGGGTGAGGTGAAATTCAACATGTAACAGGTGTGTGGGCCAGGCGATTTGCATGTTTCTGTTTAACATCCATGCAGACCTCGTTGGACAGATGAGGCAGCTGAGACTGGTGTAGGTGAGGGTGCTTATGTAAGTTACATAGCTAATTAAGGACAGAATTAGGATTTGAACCCAGGACTTTGTGACCCTAGAACAATATATGATTGACTCCCCTCCTATAGACCTACTGAGGGGTCTTTGGGGCTTCCTGTGGAATGGAGTCCATAAACCTTTTGGGCCTTCTCAGTGCAGTTTGGCCATTTCCCAGCTCTAGGAAATCAGTCAAGTACTAAGAGACTACATTCCTGTCATCTTTACCTTTCTTGATGAAATAAATATCATTCTTTTATCAGTAGGAAACATGGAAATATGAAGTTAGTTTGATTTGGTGAGGTGGTGGGATTGAGTGGGCATTTTATATTTATTTTTATTTCCATGCTTATTGCTCTCACAACTTAAAATTCACTTAAATGGTATAAAGAGAAGCTTTTTAGAGTTTGGTTAACCAATACTCTGCTGAAAGTTGCTTGTTTCTTGGGATCCTTTTATTGTCTGCTTCATGTGATGAGGACTTACCTGGTTTCTACTTCTGACCAGTCCAAGCAGCACCAAAGTGTCTCAGTGGAAGAGCCAGGTCAGGAAATGGTCCAGTTCCTTTATTACCCCTGGGCACATGTCTGTAGAATAAACATTAGCGTTTTTCTGACAAGTGCTGTGCACAGTCCTGTCTTGGGGATCCAGAGTCTTGAGGGCTATAACAACTTTTCCTAAATGGAAGTCTTTGAATAATCAGATTGCAAGATCCAAATTCCAAGTAGAAAATGCCATGTAATAAAGAGATATCTGAGTCTGCAGGTGAAATTGCTGCTGGTAGGCTCCTCCATTCCATCATATTAAATTTTCACTTGATTTGATGTCTTTTTTCTAATTACCACCTCCTAGCTTGCTTTTTCCTACAGGTTCTCTGCCCATGGGTGTTGGTAGATATGCATCTTAGGTTCAGAAGGGAAGATTTTCTAACAAAGGGTTGGGTGACCACTGTCCCCATGTTGGGTGATGGCCTTAGAGATGGGGCAAGCTGTCATTTTATCCTCTCTCCCTTTCTTCCCTGGTTTCTGGCTTGGCCCGTTGTGACTTGCACACAGCCAAGCCTGGTCCAAGACTTTCTTGGGACTAGAAAATGACAACAGGTTCTGTTGAAACATGTGGACCGGCAGCTTATTACAGACCAGGTCTACAATAATGTTCCCTGACTGGGAATGTAGACCATGGACAAAGGGAGTAAACCCACTTCCTATTTCCACGGGGTGGGCACCTCTTCTGGGCTTCTCCTTACCCTCCAGCTTACCCTGCTCTCCCCTACTTTTTCTAGTTAAATTTCCATCAGTATTACCCCCCAGAAGAAAAGGCTCAGCTTCTCAGAATATACATTTAGTACAGGCTGAGACTTCTGGCCTGTATGCTTAAAACAAAAAAACCAACCAACCAACTAACCAACCAACCAACCAAGCAAACAAAAACCCCAAGAAAATCTAATTAATTCCTGAGGTAAGTTTAGATACTGAAACCCTTGCCTTCTGGCCAGTCTGAGATGAGATTAGTAGAGTTTCATGACAGAGCCAGGCTTATGTTGATGTGTTGCAGCTCCCTGAAAAGGAGTGAAAGGTGGCAGACTTTGAGTAACCAAATTTCAAGATCAGAGTCCTCTGTCAATAAAACTCCAGTCACTTTGAGCATATGAAGAAAGTGTTCTTCCAGGGAGCTTCAAGAACCAAGCTCTTTGATTTTATTTTATGCAGAAGATTCATTAAACAAGTATTTATTAAGGGCATACAAGGTGTAGGGAACTGATAAAGCTTTCTTGTCCTTAATATTTTATTCCCTTATCCATGCACTTACATCAAGAAAGCCCTTGTAGCTTGTAAACATTTAGCTGCTAACGGTTAGTTGTAACAAATTAGATATAGTCTGATGCCAGAAAAGACTGTCGGTATCAAGGGCAGAAGTGTTGAAATGAAAGTCAGTCAGAAGGTATTTATTGTTAAGGTAGTGAAGAGTATTGTAAACAGTTGTACCAGACCCTGATGTGCTAATACACTTGACCTCTTTTGGAGTACCTGCATCTCTCAAGATGAGTGAAATCCACTTGACCTCACTGGCTGCAGTTTATAAATGATGATAATCTTTCCTTTGGGGAAGGAGTCATCTCACTAAATTGTGCCTGGCATGTAGTAGGTGTTCAGTAAAAGTGTTTTTAAAAAATTGCATATGAGCCACTGTATTGAATGCATATAGCCTGTTAAGCCTGATGAAACAGGAAGATTCATCCTGTCTGAAGACTTGCTATTTGCAATCTTATAGGATCCTAGGGGACTCCTTCTAATTCAAGTAAGGAGCTAGAATCCACCAGAGGACTGTTTTTCACTTTGAACTTGAGCCTATGGAAAAGTCTTGCTTCACTGATCCTTTAGACTCTCCTATTGATTTTCATTCTGTAAAGGAGGCACTGTTGCTTTATATTATTTATTTATTTTTCTGTGACCCTTGAGTGCTTCCAATTACATACAGGGCCATTAAAGAAAAGTGTGGTTTGCAAGGTGAGGGAGAACTGTGGCTGTAACAGCCTAAGGTGCTATCAGGCAGAAGGCTGCATTTATGATTACATTTGGCCAGTAAACTGGTTTGCCCAATATGTGTGAGTTGTGAAACAAGTTTAACAGCCTTTCTGCAAACTGTCACTGAGCATGAGAGGAGAAGTCTTTGAATTTCATGTTCAGCCTTGTTTTTACTTGCAATGCTCAATATCCCCATGTGGGAATGCAGTAGTGTAAATCTGTAACTAGTTAGAAAAGAAGCCATAAATTATTATTAAGTGGTAAGTTTAATTTTCTTGTGTTTTTATGTGTTTCCCCAAGTTTCTACAACAAAAATGTGTTCATTTTGTAATCAAGAAAAACTTTGGATTGCTTTAGAAGGACAATTTGAGACTAGACCTTATTTTCTTAGGGAAAATTTTTTTTTGGAAAAGGTACTCTTTGTAACTGGTTCTCTTAATGTGATTCTGGAATATGGTAATACCTGTTGAGCTTGTTAAAAATGAGCTGTCAAAGATGATAAATTATTCCGTCTTCAATGGGAAGTCTACAGGTACTGTCCACAGGTACCAGAGTGCATCGGGCTACGAGAATACTTGACTCAAGACAGATAGTTTCCCAACAGAATTGAGAAATCAGAAATGTTTTGCCAAAGAATCTTGGTTCTTTTGAAGTAGCAGAAACTGGCAAGGGGATTCAGCCTCTGCTATTAAAACTGATTGCAACAGGGTCAGTATGATGTAATTTTATGATTTTTTTTAGGGTTCATGAATTAGGGATTGTTCTGGTTTTTGTGGATTAGGTGTTGCTGGAACCTAAGGGAGGAGGGTTTGGATTAAAATGGGTGACAGTCTTCATCTTTTTTTATCACCTTAAAAAAGGAGATCCAGCCATTTAAATGTGACAACACGGATAAACCTTAAGGATGCTATGTTAAGTGAAATAAACCAGTCATAGAAGAACAAGTGCTATGCAACACCACTTATATAATGAACTTAAAATAGTCAAACTCATAGAAGCAGAGAGTGGAATGATGGTTGTCAGGGGCTGGGGGTAGGGGAAAATAGGGAGGCGTTATTAGTCAAAGGACACAAAGTTTCAGACGTGGAAGATAAATCCTTCCTGGAGATCTAGAATACAGCCTACTGCCTGTAGATAACAGCATTGTATTGTATATTGAAACATTTGCTGAGAGGATAGATCTCATGTTAATGTTCTTATTGCAAAATAGATTATATATATATGTTGGCAACATGTGTATGTTGTCATATATGTTAGAAATATGTGATATATGTTAGAAATAATAATGGCAATGGACAGTTTTATGGCATACATTGTGGTGATGATTTCATGGGTGTATACTTACTTTCAGACTCATAAAGTTGTATACATTAATTATTATGTACAGCTCTTTGTGTGGGGAAAAAAAAGAAAGGCCACAGTGGGTTATCTGGAAAGAGCTGAGAATAGGAAGAGCAGATTAGCACTGGGTGGGGTTGAGAAACCATTGAAATGCAGAGCAGGCAGTCTGAGAATGATCAGGTCCCTTTTTGTAGGATGTCACCTCAGTGTCCAGGAAGTGGGGTGGGCGACCTATGTTGTGCTGGGCTTGGCAATGAAGGTGGAGCAGGTGTCCATCCCTACCTATCCCAGATGCCCCTGGTCAATGGTGTTTCATTTGAAGACTCTCAGATCTTAAATACAAACTCTTGTGTGTTGAATCTTTGTTTTCTTCTCTCACTGTGTCACTTGTCTTTTCATTTGATGACCTTGAATCCTTCTTACAGGAATTTAAGTCTGATTGCTCTGCGTGGTCATCACCCCAGAAAAGCAGAAAAGCAGATGGCCAAGTGGATGGCAATGCAGGGCAATTTTCAGAATAGCATTCATTATGTGGGGGTTAAAAAAATCATACTTTTTCCTCCCACCTTCTAAGTTCTAGCTGGACAAATAATCAAATTCATAGAGACAGATTAACATGAGACAATTAAATTTTATTATGTGCCCATGGGGAATTCACATAGACATGAAAACCCCAAAGATGGTGAGGCAAAATTGAGTATTAATGTCATTTTGGACAAAGGAGAAGAGGTGGAGAATAGGGGATCTTAGACTTCAAAAGTGGAAATGGGAAAAGTGGGAAATGGGAAGAGCAGAGCACACTGGGCAGGCACATTTTTGCTTCAGTGGAACACAGGGTGATCTAAAGGTACCAAGCTCCTGCTTGGTGCCTTCCTGTCTATCATACTTAATTTAAATTGAGCTAAGGTGAATGTGTTAAGATTTCATTCCTGGAGCAAGTTTTTCTGTCTGAACCTGTTAAGAAAGGGGGAGGGTCAAACATTCTTTCTGAGCCTTTTGTTCTTAATAGCCATCTTACAGTCAGTGTCCCAAAGGGCAGCTTTAGGGTTGCAAAACTTGGGTCCCCTTCAGCGATATCCACAGCAGCACGTGTCTGTAAGGTGGGCAGTCCCTTACAGTGTTGGGACTAGCTATCATGATGATGTTTCAGTGCATCATTCTTGCTGTCTTTTGTTTAAGTATCACATCACTCTCACCCTGTTTGGTGTTAAATATGACAGGATCCATATATTTGGTCTGAGCCAAAGTAGACAGCTTGGTCCCCATCCAAGGGTTATTTGTAGAATGACTAGAAGAAAGTGTCAGGGTCTGGACTCAAGGCACATTTATATTCAGGTGCATTTGTGATTTGTCACTTGGAGAATGGGGGGTTACTTGGAACTCAACTGCAGAAATTTCTGACTTGCAGAATTTTCACAGTTAAAAAAATGGTGGTAAAATACACATCACATGGACGTTACTATCTTAACTGCTCTTAAGTGTGGAGTTAGTTGAGTGGGTTGCATAAAACATGAATGAGTTCCCTAGAACTCTTTTCATCTTGGAAAACAAACTGTACCCAATAAAGAATTTTTAGAAAACTGTACTTGAACAACAATTAAAATAAAAAAATAATAATAAAAGAATTTTTAGTTTCTGAATAAAGACAAAAAAAAGGAGTCTGTCCTTTAATTCCAGTGTGAACAGGACAGTCAGTCTGGCATGGTAACTCCTCCTGGATGATCAGAGCTGGTAGTTGCACTGCTTTTCTGTCCTGGTTTCCTGAGAAGGCAGAGCATCACTGTGTGCTTGTCCTTGTGTTACAGAACAGTCACACACACACACACACACACACACACAGGGGATGGACTCCGGAGGGTGGTATACTAATACCGTCCAGACCACCTACTGGGCTCGTGTGTCTGCCGCCAGTTGGAAAGATATCTCTCAATGCCAGAGATTTATGGAAAGGAAAGGAAATGTTTATTTAAGTCTATACAGACTTAAAGTAGTGACCTAATGTCTTCATTAAAATATCAAAGTCCTTTAAGATACCCACAGATGCACTCAGCAGCTCCTGTCTCCCCCCTGCCCTATTTCAGGGTACCGTAACTCAGGGAAAGAGCACACATCTGTGTTTCCAGGCTGCTGGCACCATCAGCGGTGTTGCCATCCAGACAGGATATCCAATTAATCCAAAGCCATGTGGCACCTTCTCACGGTCTGCTGGCAAGAGTTCTTTGTACCCATTTGTCCAGGCAAAGTCTCTTCTTTCCTCC
>PVKM010010426.1:0-34936 GCA_004027735.1 Carollia perspicillata
GTTGTAAGATTAACTATTGGGCTGGCCAGAGTCCATACAGTTCTTTTCTCATAAAATAAAAGGCACATTTTTCATTTTCACCAATAACTTCAGGGATTTGGATGTCTGGAGTAGTGTCAGCTATCTCCTGCTTTTGGCTTCTAGTGGCAGAGGCCAGAGGTGCTGCTAAACATCTTCCAATACATTCGAGAGCCCCGAAGCAAAGAATTATTTGGCCAAAATATCAATAGTACAAGAAACTTGCAAACCACTTTTGACACATTTGATCAGTCACAGCACCTTCTCCACACACTGTACAAATCTTTTGCACTTCAGTTGCATTTCTACCTTTCTTGACATAATAAAGCATAATACGCCAAAAATGTTGTGTATTTCTCATCTTCAATATTAAAATGCCTGCACAAAAATTCACTAATTTTGTTTTTTTAATGCGTACTGATACGACAGCTGTCCTAACATAATCCAACAAAATTGTTTCGAGTGAAGCTAAGGACAACTAAGCACTACTAGAGCCATCTTACAGAAAAAACGTTATCAGACTTTTTGGGCAACCCAATATATTAAAAGTAAAGAAATGTGGGGGGGGGGGGTTGTTTGCTTTATAAAAGCAGAGGAAACCACTGGCCACTTGTGAACACCAGAAAAGCTCTCTTCAGGCTTTGGTTCTTTACAGCTAAAGAACTCAGCCAACTGTTAAGTTCTTTTACTGAGGCCATCCTTGGAATTCATTTTCCCCTAACCTGGCTGGATCCAAATTCTCCAGGTATTCTTTTATCTTGGGGAATGGAAGAAGATACATTTCGGTTCAGCCTAAGACTACAAGAACTATGCACCAGGAACCATCAACTGCCAAAACCTGGTAAATTTTGTCACTTCCTCCATTTCTCTCCCGTCTGTGATTACTAGAAATATAGCCTGGGATTGTTCACGCCCGCCATTCCTTCTCCTGTGCCAAATGAAGATAATCGCATTTATAACTCTGCGAAGTCTTGAAGATAGTATTGCCCATTTTGCAAATGATAAAACGGAGGATAAGAGGAGAAAAACAAATTGACCAACCACCAAAACGCGAATTCAAAACAGGGTCTTGGGTTCAAAGACTTTCCGTTATTTACGCTTTTAACGCGCTACGTTTTTTTCACCTTCGCGTCCGTGTGTTGTTCACTATCTCCAGGAGATCTCCCCCAAGTCCTTAGAGGCGCCAGGAACTAAACACTAGGCAATCCCTAAAGGCTCATTTTAAGTCACCTACAAGGTGGGCAGAAAACAAGGAATAATTCCTGGTATCCGTTTTCACGCCCCAAACGTTCTCTTCGTTTCTTGGCCAGACCGCTCAGGCCGAGGTTGCTTCAGAGACCCCGCTAGCCAAAACCCCGTGCACACTCCTATATGGCCGTTTTACGCCACTACGGGCCGGGGGAAATCGGAAGGTCCGCTTGTTTACCCTGCAGCCAGGAGGATGGTGTAGATATCCAACGGATGCAGAGATTCTCCAAGGTCTAAACCACGACCAACACCAAACCGCCGGCATCAGCCATCGGATCGCAAAATGGGGACTTCCCGGTTGGCGCGCGACGGAAAAGGCCCCAACCGGCGCCCAAAGAATGTATATAAAATTTTTTAATGTGTCGGTCTTACAGCCACCTCGCATTGGAAATTATTTAAACATACATGATGACCGTTATTTTTTCTACAAGAATAGAAAATGAATAGACTTTTTAAAGTAGATATTTAAAAATTGAGTTCATCGGGCACTTTCGCGGGCAGCTCCAGAGGCCCGCACGACACGGAGGAGGGGGCCTTGCGCGGCCGGAAACACAGAATGGGAACCGACATGGCGGACCTCAATTCCCCTCAAAAGCTGTTAGGGGTTCCAACGCCGCCTGAGGGAACGGGTGGAGGCCGCTGTTCCGAAATCTCCACCGAGCTCATTCGCTCCCTGACGGAGCTGCAGGAGCTGGAGGCTGTGTACGAACGGCTCTGCGGCGAGGAGGTGGGAGGGCTGAGCCTTTTTTCAGAAGCATCCAGGGGCAGTGGGCGTAGGAGCCGCCAGCAGGGAAATCCTGGCTGTGGGAAGCTCTCTCCCAGCCGAGGGAAATAAAAAGCACCTACTCGAGAAGCAGGAGTGTAGTTGAGTGTGGTTCCTGGGACCTACCATCCCCCTTCACCCTATATGATGCTTCTAAGCTTGTTTTCCCTGTTACCTGGTTGATGCGCCCCCCTCCGACCCCGTTAATCTCTCTTGCTCTTAATGACTTGGTGTCTCCCACTCTCAGCGGGAGTAAAGGTAGATTGAGAGTATAAACCAATTCTCCTGGTTCTTAATAAAGGCTCTCTTGCATTGGCTTAACAGTTTAAAAACTGTGAAATGCTTTCACTCCGTTATCTCATTTAACCAGCAGTCATTGCAAATAAAGGTGAAGCGGTTTAAAACTTCCTCTTCTAGGGAATGACTCGAGGGTATAATTTTAGCATTTCGGGTAAGTGCAGAGTTTTGTAGAAGCTTGAGGTTTTGAGACTCAGGCACAATTGCCTAATCTTGGACAACTCACTTCATCTCTTGTACCCCTGCCATTGTGTCAGATGAGGAGCGGGGACTTTGTTCTCACCAGGATTCCTTTCAGCACCTTACCTTTTATCTCCTTTATACCTCCTTCACTTTTGTGTGGCAACCCGATTGTATCAATACATTTTTTAATGTCAGTTGGGTTCCCTTCCAGTCAAAAGAAAGAGATCTGATCCCTGATCTAGAAATTTAGTAGCTGTTCCCTAAAACCAAACATTTAAATAAGGTTGAGCACAAAAGGCAGTTTCAGCCTGGGTAAGAGGGGATCACTGACATCTTTGAATATTTTCAAGTTTTAACTTGCACCAGCGCTAGCGGTTTCTGATATGTTTTTCAGCAAGACGTGCTTTATAAAATTCAGTACTCTGGACTGAGCATTTCTAAGCTTGCATTCGATGGGTTTGTTGATACTTTGGGGGAAAATTAAGTCAATCTTACAGAGCAATATCAGTTCTGTATTTGTATTTGATAACTGTCAAGTGAAGTTTCTGTCTGGATCCTACTGGACTATTTTAATAAAAAATGTATAGCATATATTAATGGCTGTTATTGAACCATAAGTCACATACTATGTTAAGCACTTTGTTATCTTGTTTGGTTCACACAACAGTCCTAAGGGGTATCTGTTACTATCCCTACTCTACAGATGAAAAAACGCAAGCATGGTTACATTAATCGAGGTCATGCAGTAAGTGGCTTGGCTGAGAGAGAATTATATACTATGGAGAGACTTTTTGTTACTGCCACTTTGGAGGTTTCCTTTGTTTTGCTTTTATATTATAAAGGCATTCCTGTGTTAGGCACTATGCTGATATTGAATAAAGGTTTGTTTTCTTTGTGGTGTTCTGCTAGATGAAAGATACACATAGTCATTATGTAGTGTGATAAGTGCAGACATTAGTATTGTTTGTTGATGTTCTGAGGGGACTTGGTGGAAGGAAGGAAGACATTTGAAATGGCATTCGTCCTTCAGTTAAGTGGTTGGGTTAGATAACTCTTAGAGTTCCTCTGAGCATTCTGATGACGGGATGTTTCTTTGTGTTTCAGAAAGTGGTGGAGAGAGAGCTGGATGCACTTTTGGAACAGCAAAACACCGTTGAAAGTAAAATGGTCACTCTGCATCGAATGGGGTGAGTCTGTTCATCTCAGCAAGAGCTATTAGAAATTGCAACGCTGTCCATTGGATAAGTTATTTTCCCTTCTGTTACAAAATGCCAGTTGAGTGTGAAATGTAGAGGAACATTACCTCAAGGTGAAGTGGACACCTAAGGGAACAGTTAAGTAGTTTTCGAAGTGATCTTGACTAGCAGTATCAGCATTACCCACACTACCTGGAAACTTGTTAAAAATGCAAATTCTAGGGCCCCGTCCAAACCTACCAAAGCAAAAACTCTGGGGATGGTTCTCAGGAATCTGTATTTTAATAAGCATACCAAGAGGTTCTGGTGCATGACTCAAGTTTGAGAACCACTGTTTTTACCAATTTTGTGTATTTGCCAGTCATAAAAATTGCTCTATGTTCTTATCATCCTCTCAGATTGTTGGTTAGTGCATTTTTTGCTCACTTAACAATTGGGAGGGAAACAAACAATTTGGAGAATCTGTTCTCTAATTCTTTGGCAGTACCTATTTAGCAATGTTGTTAGCACTTACAAAAATTAATTTTTTACTAAGCATAGGCCTGAGTTTACAGTAAAACACTTTTAGGGAAGAAGAGCTGTTAATATAGCGATGTAAGCTAAGAATTTGGGGAGGTACAAAAGAAGTAGAAGACATAGTCTCCATCTGCAAAAACACTTCCATCTCTCAGTCCTGCCCTCTGCTGCTATGGACATATGTGTGCTGACAATGTGTATCTCTAGTCCCAACCTGCAGCTGATTGAAGGTGATGCAAAGCAGCTAGCTGGAATGATCACCTTTACCTGCAGCCTTGCTGAGAATGTGTCCAGCAAAGTTCGTCAGCTTGACCTGGCCAAGGTAATCTCATTATGGTGTTGATGTTTGAGTTAAGAGGGCAGTAAAAAAGCCACCACATTAGAAAATAGAGCAGCAACATCCAATAGAAATCTAACCCAAGATACCAAAACCAGACAAAGACATCATAAGAAAACTCTAGACCAACTGCTGTTATGAATATAGACATAGAAATTTTCAACACTAATAAATCAAATCCAGAGCACATAAAAAGGACTATACTGTGAGCAAGTGGGATTTATCCCAGGAATGCAGAGTCCGTTTCACATATGAAAATTAATGTACCATGTCAGTAGAATAAAGGACAAAAACCATATGATCATTTCAGACTCAAAAAAGTAATTTACAAAATTTAATGCCCTTTATAAAAACACTTAGCAAACTTGAAATAGAAAGGAACTTCCTCAACCTGATAAAGGGCATCTATGAAAAACCCACAGAAAGCATTGTATTTATTGGTAAAATACTGGTCGATTTCCCACTGAGATTAGGAACAAAACAAGGATGCCAGTTCTTGCTGCTTCTCTTCATCATCCTGCTGGAGGTTCTAGCCAGGGCTTTTAGGCAAGAAAATGGAATAAAAATCATTCAGATTGGAAGATATTTAATACCAACAACAAATGTACTTTTAAATTTTCTAGTGGACATTTTTCAAAAAGTTAAATACATGAAAGTAATTTTTAAATATGCTTTATTTAACTCATTGTTTACAAGATCATTAAATATGTTGTTACTATAATGTGATGTTAATGAGATATTTTATCTTCATTTTTGTACTAAATCTTTGAAATCCCGTGTGTATTTTATGCATATGCACCTTAATTTGGACTAGCCACATTTCAAGTTCTCAGTAGCCACATGTGGTTAGTGGCTACCATACGGAACAGAATAGCGCAAAGTCTGGACTCGAAGAAGTCACTCCCCGCCTTTGTTTGCCCTGTGAAATAGCATAACTTCTCCTGATCTATCTGTTCAAACTCTACAAAAATAACCACAAAACTAAGCAACACAGCCACCAACTCACATATTAAAAGTTACTTTTAAACATCCTTGCTCATTATAAAAGAAAAATGCTCTTCACACATTTCATTTGTCTTATAACTTGGTTTACAATGTCACATTTCCAAAATGTCAAATACAGGAGCTCTCCCTCTAGGGAGCATGCCCACACCTTTTCCATCCCTCTCTTTCCTGCTCCAGGTGCGTTACCTTTTCCCTTCTCTCTACTAAGCTTCTTTTGCCACTGTAAGTTGTTTTCTGAGCCCAATGCTTCTACCTCTGTGACTTCTAAATAAACTTTTTTTAAAGATTTTATTTATTTATCTTTAGAAGGGAAGGGAAGGAGAGAGGGAGAGAAATGTCAATGTATGGTTGCCTCTGGTGTGTCCCCTGCCAGGAACTGGCTTGCAACCCAGGCATGTGCCCTGACTGGGAATCGAACCGTGATCCTTTTGTTCGCAGGTCCACACTCAATCCACTGAGCTATACCAGCCAGGGCTAAATAAACTTTTGTTACAGTTTGAGTCTTGGCTCTGAATTCTTTCCGAACCAGAACTCAAAAAAAATGTTTATAAATAAAATGTTAAATATATTCTGATTCTATTATAAATTTAACAACATAAGCCAAATATAAATATAGATAATTCCTGTTTTTCCATTAGTTGAATGATCTGGTCACATAAATTAAGTTGCATGGTACTTGTCAGGGGTCTTGGTCATTAACAACAACAGTTTTGTGAGTAGTAGTGTTTTTTAGTTCGCCAATGAGGGCTGCGAAGGACATATGGTTAACCTTTATCTCCCTACCTTCCGAAGAGATGTTTTTTAAAGAATAGAACATTGTTTCTGAGCACCAAGTCTTTTTGCAGAACCGCCTCTATCAAGCTATTCAGAGAGCTGATGATATCCTGGACCTGAAGTTCTGCATGGATGGCGTTCAGACTGCTCTGAGGAATGAAGATTATGAGCAGGCTGCAGCCCACATTCATCGCTACTTGTGCCTGGACAAGTCAGTCATCGAGCTCAGCCGACAGGGCAAAGAAGGTCAGCATCCCAAACTGTTGATTTCTAGTTAAGTTATAAGCATCTGTAATCTGAAGTAGACACACTCAACCAGAAGAAGGGCATTGCAGGGGAGATGTTTTTTTTTTTAATAAAAATTTTTATTTATTTATTTATTTTTAGAGAGAGGGGAAGGAAGGGAGAAAGAGAGGGAAAGAAAATTCAGTCTGTTTCTTCTCATGTGTACCCTGACCGAGGACCAAAGCCATAACCCAGGCATGTGCCCTGACCGGGAATCGAACTGGCAACCTTTTGCTTTGCTGGACAATGCCCAACTAACTGAGGCACACCGGTCACAGCAAGGAGGGCATTTGTTGGCAGGAAATGTCCTTATCTGGCATTAGACCCTGTATGGGGCCTAGACCATCCCAGGGCAGTGTTCTTATTCCTATTTTATGGAGAAGGAAACTGATTCCAGAAATACTGTTCTCTGGCCAGTAGGTTCTTTCCACTTGTCCAGATTGCCTACTTAAAAAATTAACTTCTTAACCCTGTAATCTGGGCCTTCCATAATCTCAACTCACCCTTTCTAGCCTTGTTTATTTCGAGCCTTATTCATGCTGTTCATTCATATATCCATTCATTGTGCAAATATTTATTGAGCTCCAAATCCAGGGCATATATAGTGAACCCTTGAACAATATGGAGGTTAGGGGTGCAAACCTCCCACATAGTTGAAAATCCTCACATAACTATAGTACTACTTATAATATTGTGCAAATACTCATTTTATCTTTATATTCCTTTGCTTATTTCATTCTCTTTGCCTGAAATGTATATTCTTCCTGTTCAGGTGTCAAAATCCTGCCCATCATTTTTTTTTTAATTTTTAAAAATATTTTATTTATTTTTAGAGAGGGGGAAGGGAAGGAGAAAGAGAGGAAGAGAAATATCAGTGTGCAAGAGAAACATTGATCAGTTGCCTCTCACACGCCTTCAACTGGGAACCTGGCCTGCAACCCAAGCATGTGCCCTGACGGGGAACTGAACCAGTAACCTTTTAGTTTGCAGGCCAGTGCTCAATCCACTGAGACACACCAGCCAGGACCCAAAATCCTGCCCATCTTTGAAAGATGGGATGTCACTTTCTTTAAGAAGGCTTTTGAGATTAGTTCAACCAGAAATGTGACTTGTAGGCACCTTTATTATGATATCTATCGTATACTGAATTTTATTATAGTTATTTGTGTACCAAGTTTATCTCTTTTGCTCAATTATAAATTCTGTGATGATAGGATTATGGCTGATTTTGCTTGTAATCATCCATTTTGCTAGTTCAGTACCTTACACACAGTAAATGCTTAACACATATTTTTTTGAATGAAAAGTGGCATTAATTTTCACTTCCCCCCATTGCACAGGGAGCATGATTGATGCCAACCTGAAATTGCTGCAGGAAGCTGAACAGCGTCTCAAAGCCATTGTAACAGAGAAGTTTGCTATTGCCACTAAGGAAGGGGATCTGCCCCAAGTGGAGCGCTTCTTCAAGATCTTTCCACTGCTGGGTTTGCATGAGGATGGATTAAGCAAGTTCTCAGAATACCTGTGCAAGCAGGTATGGCCCCTGATTGCTTGGCAGGGTCATGGTATGGTTCTCTGCCTACAGATTGGAGCACTGAGTAGATCCAGTATCTGTGGATACATTCTGGCCTCTGGATTTGATACCCCTTTTCTGCTCTTGCTATAGCTTGGCAGGACTGGATGCATGCATTCATTCAACATTTGTCTGTTGCCAGTCTACTGTGTACCAGGCATGGCCTAGACATTTGCTGGTGCACATTTATTTCCAACAGACCAAGTGAACGTAAAGGAAAATTAAAATGCAAATTCTCTGACAAGTTGACTTAACCTTTTCAAGTGTCAGCCAGGAACTGGCTTCTTTTAAAAGCATTTGGAGTTGTTGGTTAGTGGTTTTAAGACTTCGTAACCAGGATTGAGTCTCAAAGTGACATGAAACAAATTAGGTCACTTGAGGTTAAATTCTGAGAAAGAAGCAAGCTCCAGTTAAAGTCTCAGCCCTCTTCCCCCACCCTAGATGGAGAAAAGCAAATCCTAGCAGGCATGTGAGCAGAAGATTGTCGTTTTTGAAAACTGTATGTAGAAGTGCATCCTACCCTTTCCCCCGAAATTCTCTGGTGGAACACTAGTCTGCCATGAAGAAAAATAAGACAGTTCCATATGTGCTGACAGATTTCACTGTCTACTGTATGTGTTTGTTAAGTCAACGGTATGCTACCCTTCCTGTTTAAAATGAGGGGCATGGCAATAAAGATGTGTGCTTGTGTAGGCATGGGGTATTTTTGGAAGGGTTAACAGTAATCACCTCTAAAAACGGGAATTAGGAGACCAAGAGACATAGGTAAGAGGAAGAACTACTTCTCACTAAACACACCTTTGTTCCTTTTGAACATTTAAGTGTTTGTGTTTTACCCATTCTAAAAATTAATTAATTAAAAATAAAGTAATAGCTGCTCTGTGGTACTTTTTTAAATCATTACTTTGCCATCTGGGACCTTGAAATGGCTTCTACTTTTAGTCCTTTACAAGCCCCGTCAGCAGTGCCTAGATTCCTTGTGCTGCTTAATAAAACACCGTTAGCAATAACTCTGAATTACACCTTAACATGATTATTGAAACGGGGGCTGTCTTCCTTGGCTAGTGGTAGTACATATTTCCAAAGAGAAGGAAAGCATTATTTATGCCTCTGAGTGGAAGAAGAGCTGCTACCACTGTGTTTGAGTTTCTTGTCTTGCCTGAGGCTTAGACAGCCCAGAGCTTTGCAGGGAAGTTCCTCTGTGCTGCCGAAGCTGTCAGGGCATCAGGGAAATGTGGGGAAGGAAAGGCAATGGGAAATCTTTTTGAAAAACCGAGGCTAGCCTTTGGTCTGAGAAGGATATGTGTTTTTTTCCTTTCAGGTGGCCAGTAAAGCTGAGGAGAATCTGCTGTTGGTACTAGGGACGGAGATGAGCGATCGAAGAGCCGCGATCATCTTCGCAGACACACTCACTCTCCTGTTTGAAGGCAGGCTGCTCTCTCCACTCCAGGGAGACGTCAGGCATTATCCTAGCCAATAACTGCCTCCTGCCTCTTCTTCTCTCCCCACTGGCCTGATGCCTTTAATTTAATCCTGTAATTTGCTGTCTACTGGTTTATTGGAGAATTAACTTCCCAGTTCAATATCAGATTAGCAGAGATTAGTCTGATCCTCCCTAGCCCTCAAGACCAAACTCTAAGAATAAATTGAAACATTAAAATACATTCCTGGGAAGAGAGTGATGCTGGTTTTCAAAGATGTTCTGGTAGAAACCATCAGTATAACTTAGGAAAGGCTTTCTGGCATACCAGGCACAGAGCATATTTAACAGACAGTTTTGCTTAGCAGCTCCCAGCACTGACAAGAACCATTTGTACTCATTTTGGGAGGTAAAACCAAAAGGGGCTGAGTTAGACCCTGGATCAGCCTTGGCTGGAAGAAAGGAGTGTATTTTGTGGGAAGAATATTTGGAATTCAGCCCTCTCACTTTCTTCTTTCTAGGGATTGCCCGTATCGTGGAAACTCACCAACCAATAGTGGAGACATATTACGGGCCAGGGAGACTGTATACCCTGATAAAGTACCTGCAGGTGGAATGTGACAGACAGGTGGAGAAGGTGGTAGACAAGTTCATCAAGCAGAGGAACTACCAACAGCAGGTAAGCAGGGGAAGCTACAAGTGGTTTAGAAGCAGCATTAACCATGGACACTGAATGGAACAAACTGGAGGGGAAAGAGAAAAAGATGCAGACAGAAGAAGAATAAATGCCGAATGCACACTGGCCTGCATCTTGCCCATCAGGACTTGAGGTATTCTCAAGACGGTGATGGCCTCGGTGCAAGGTTGCGAAGGAATTGGAAAGGGCCTCCTGAAAGGAGCACCACAGAAACATGAAACCCATTCTTTATCACAGAATGTGCAACTGTGCTTTCCAGTGGTATAATAAGAGTTTTATTTGTGAAGACCTTGTAAGTGTCAAGTAATACAGCTCACATTTCTCCTTAGTTCCCTTAAGTGCTAAAGGTAACATTTGCTTTTTCAGAACTTTATTTCTCCATTCCTTTGAGCAGAGAAAGTAAAGAATAGGACTTAGAAATAGTAGCCCCATAAAATCTAGACAGTAGTCCATTGGAACACCATTAGCATAACTTTATGGATTTTATTTATTTTTATATAAGGGGAAAGGAGGGAAAAACAGGGAAAGAAACATCAGTATGCAGAGACATCCATCAGTTGCTTCTTGCACACCCCCAACTGGGGACCTGGCCTGCAACCCTGGCATGTGCCTAGTCACAAGCGAACTTGTGACTTTTAGTGGTGCTCAATCCACTGAGCCACACCAGCTGGGGCACCAATTGCATCACTTTAAATGCAATAATAGAGGTGAGCATTACCATCTAAATCAAGTAAACCTTTGGCTCATCATCCTGAAAGCCTACTTTTGATCTGCCTATTGAGCAGACTAAACCTAAACATTCTCGTATGCCAGAAGTTTGGGTGTTACCAGCAAAAGGCAGATAGAGGAGGATGAGGAAAACCATTCTCATTTTTGGTGTTTTACAGTTTCGGCATGTCCAGAACAACTTGAGAAATTCTGCCACAGAAAAAATAGAACCAAGGTAATAATCCTCTTTTCTTCAGCCCATAGGTGTTTGAGTTAGCAATCGTATCATCCAGAAACTAGTGTAACAATGTGGTCTGTGTTTTAAAAATATTTTATCTATGGCTATTGGTTTTCTTTAATGGATTATGTGATAAAAACAAGAGCATTTGTATATAGCATGTGGTTCGTAAAGAGTGATAGATGGTTACCAATACTTTTGAAGTCCCCAAAGTGACTCTTCTCTCCCTCCACCAGAGGTGACTACTATCCTAAAATTTTAAACTTTTAAGTTTTCTAATAAAAATCATACATGCTTGTTAAAAGAAAATCCAAACATTATAAAAATGTATTCATTCAATCAGCAGATTTTTAATGAGCATACATTATATGGCAGGCATTGGCCCTTTGCACTGGGAATGTGGCAGCAAACAAAGTGAGCAAAACAAACCTAATTCTTTCTTTGTGCCATCTCTGGTCTGTGATATTTACTTTATGCCAGACACTGTTCTAAGCTCTTAAACATTAAATCATTTAATCCAGCTTTCTCAGCCCCTGCACTGTTGGCGTTTGGGCTGGTAATTCTCTGTTGTGGGGGACTGTGCTGTGCATTGTAGGATTTTTAGCATCCCTGACCTTTTCTAACTCCATGCAGATAATACCCTCCAGTAGTGACAACCAAAAATGTCTCCAGACACTGCCAAATTTTCCCTGAGGGGCAGAGTCACTCTCAGCGGAGGATCACTGATTTAATCCATAAGCATTTTTTACTAACGAGGAAGTCAAAGCCTAGAGAGGTTGAGTGACTTGTCTGAGGTCATACAGCTAGAAAGTGGCAGAGCCAAGAAAGGACTCCAGGCCGTCTGACTCTGGGATTCATGCTGATAACCACTGTGACATACTAAGGGTAGGGTGCAGGAGAACTTGTTAATGAAGGGATATAATCTAAGCTGATGAAGTTCAAGGAAAAATTCCTGAGGAAATGACCTTAGGTCTGAGACCTTAAGCATAGTATGTAGGAATAAGAGATAAACAGTGTTCCAGGTAGAGCAGGGAAAGTGTGTGCAAAAGGGCTTGTTTTTGAAAAAATAAAAGAAGGCCAGTACTGTTGAAGTGCAGAGACGTGGTGAGAACCTGGTACGAGATGAATCTGAAGAGGGTTTTAGAGTTAGGCCATTCCAGGTCTGGTTTTCTAAGCTGTGGAGATCTTGATTATGATATGACCAGATTTATGTTTTGAAAAGGTCTTTTGGACTTAAGTGTGGAAAATGAGTCAATTTGTGTATATAAACTGAAATAGAGTTCAACCGCTTTACTTTTTAAGTGTATATACCAGTTACCCTAGCACAATTTGTTGAAAACGCTATTCTTTTCTTACTGAATTGTCTTAACACTCCCCCTGGAGATCAGTTGACCATAACTGTGAAGGTTTCTGGACTCAGTCAGCCTGTGGATCTGTCTTCATGTCAGTGCCACACTGTCTTGATTGCTACAGTAAGTTTTGAAATTGGGAAGTGTGAGTCCTCCAGCTTAGTTTTTTTAGTGTTGTTTTTGTTTTTAGATTCTTTTGGCTATGAATGGGTGTAGGACAGTTTAATGCCATGTCCCCAAAATCTCATCACAGCTAAGTAAGAAGTTGGGGAAGTGTGCTTTCTTTCTCATGAGGCATAGATAATCTTTTCTCAAACTGCTAACAAAAACACACCTCCCAATCTTTATTTAGCCCTGGTAGGATTATAGGGGTGAGTGATTTGGATGAAACATGTGAGTGGAACATGTGGTTGATAGCTGTCTCTGATTATAATTGGGTCAGCAGAGCCAGGATGACCATCTGGCAGAGACCTGGTCCCAGTGGGGAGGGGGCGTTTGGGACTTTGCATTTGTCTGAAGGAGTCCAGTGTCCTCCTGCTTACTTCTTCTGCCCCATGTGTTTCAGGGAACTGGACCCCATCTTGACTGAGGTCACCCTGATGAATGCCCGCAGTGAGCTGTACTTAAGCTTCCTCAGGAAGAGGATCAGCTCTGATTTTGAGGTGGGAGACTCCATGGCCTCGGAAGAAGTAAAGCAAGGTAAAAGGCATTCCCCATATTCCCTGGGAGGGCTGGGGTATGGTTGGCACTGTTGTTTCATAGTTAAGCCACAGATCTCTTAATAAGGAAATAACAGGCTTGTCAGCATCTAAGGGTGAGGGCATCTATGGGAAAATCGACTCCCAGGAGAAAATCTAGACTTAACCGAATTTAGGAATTGGACTGGGCCTTCGAAGCCATTTAATCACTTTACAGAGGAGGAAGGCTGATGCCCAGAATGATCAGATTATTTTCCTCAGCTCTTCTCCTTACCAGCTTTTTTTTAGGGGCTGGTATTTAAGTGTGTGATAATGTGCAAGTGGTGGGGGGTGGGGGGAGGGAGGGAGGGAAGGAGGGGGGAGGAAAGGAGGGAGGGAGAGAGGAAGGAAAGAAATGTGTAACTTCATGAGGGAACTTTTAGGAGTGAGGAATATTCCAAACTGGATTGTAGCAATTGTTGCAAAACTCTGTAGTTTCTAAAAAAAAAATCATTGAAGTGAATACATACAATGGGTTAATTTTATGGTACATAAGTTATACCTCAATGTAGTATCAAGGTATCATATTGAGAAAAGAATGTATAGTGTAGCCTGGCTGGTGTGGCTCAGTGGATTGAGTGCCGGCCTGCAAACCAAAGGGTCGCATGTTCGATATCCCAGTCAGGGCACATGCCTGGATTGCAGGCCAGGTCCTCAGGGGTGTGCGAGAGGCAGCTGATCCCTGTATCTCTCAAACACTGCTGTTTCTCTCTCTCTCTCTCTCCCTCCCTTCCCGTCTCTTTAAAAGCAAATAAATAAAATCTTAAAAAGAATGTATTGTGTAAGAAAAGGTACACACAAAAAAGTATACAGTGTAAAAAGGCTTTCACCCTTTCCCTTAGTCTCTTAGTAACAATTTTTGAAGAGATAAGTACATTTTTAAAAAGTGTAACACAGTTCTTTTTTTTTAAAGACTATTTATTTATTTTTAGAGAGAGAGAAAGGGAAGGAGAAAGAGAGGGAGAGAAACATCAATGTGTGGTTGCCTTTCACATGCCCCCTACTGGGGACCTGGCCCGCAACCCAGGCATGTGCCCTAACTGGGAATCGAACCAGCCACCCTTTGTTCACAGGCCCATGCTCAATCCACTGAGCTACACCAGCCAGGGCCATACACAGTTCTATTTTATTTATAAATTTACTCTCTAGGTTTTTAAGTATATTTAACTACTGCTGGGCATCTATTATAAAATTTCCCAAATTGGATATTTGAGACCAACTATAACTCACTACTCAGAGCTGTGCTGTCCAATATAGTAGCCATAGCCACATGTTAACAATTTAAATTTAATTAAAATGAAATAACATTAAAAATTCAGTGGATAAGCCCTGGCTGATGTAGCTCAGTGGATTAAGTGCAGGCCTGCAAACCAAAGCATCGCCAGTTTGATTCCCAGTCAGGGCACATGCCTGGGTTGCAGGCCTTATCCCCAGCATGGGGTGTGCTAGGGGCAACCATACATTAACGTTTCACTCCCTCTCTTTCTCCCTCCCTCCCCCATCTCTCTAAAAATAAATAAATAAAATCTTTATTTAAAAAAAGTTCACTATAATTTCTAATTACTCCAATTTCCAATTATCTCTAATAATGGCAAAATATTTTAAAATAACCAGATGTCTTAATATATAATCGTTTTTAAAAATATAGACTCTCTACCTGATAAAATACCATAGTAATTAAAAATAAATAAGCTAAAAGAAGAAAAAAGCTATGTATAAACACTGAAAATATTTATGATGTAATTTTTAAAGTACAGTACAAAATTATACCTATACTATGATTATAACCATGTAAATTATGTACCAATTTGAAATAAAGATTAGGAAGGAATGTGAAAAAATGAAGAAGGTTGATCTGTTTCCCTTGAGGAACAAAAGTGAGTATTCTTTTCTGGTTGTCCCCTAGAGCACCAGAAGTGTCTGGACAAACTCCTCAATAATTGCCTATTGAGCTGCACCATGCAGGAGCTGATTGGCTTCTATATTACCATGGAGGAGTACTTCATGAGGGAGACTGTGAATAAGGTAGGACAGAGGACACATCCCTTGGAAATGGGGCCTTTCTGTCCAAGAAGCCAGGCTGAAGGAAATGGCCGGGCATGTCATACTTCTTGGTCCTGCTTTGAGAATACCCATGCATGCAGACTGAGTGGCTCCACTTTGTATGGTTAGAACACCTCAGCTCCACAGGGAGTCTCCTCGTTCCTGCCTCCCTAGAGGTGTGCGGGTAAGGAGCCTCGGGGAAGAAGGTCCTCTCCGACACCTTACATCCCAGGTAACAGTTGTCCTCATGGCAGAGGTCCTGAATACTTAATTTCTTAACATAGTGATCAATAGGGTAGTGAGCTATTTTAATAAGGAGGACCCACCCCCCGCTGTGAGCAGAATAAACCATGTGGGGAAAACCATGGACAAGGCATAGAAAAGAAAACAGGGCCTGTTCCAGAACCAGCTTGAACAGTGACATGCAGAACTGGGGCCCTTACCGGGTGCTTTGCCTTTTGGGTAGGCTGTGGCCCTGGACACCTATGAGAAGGGCCAGTTGACATCCAGCATGGTGGACGACGTCTTCTACATTGTTAAGAAGTGCATTGGGCGGGCTCTGTCCAGCTCCAGCATCGACTGCCTCTGTGCCATGATCAACCTCGCCACCACAGAACTGGAGTCCGACTTCAGGTGTGCTTGCCACTCTTTCTCGTTTCCAGGAGGCACAGGGGTCCTAATTGTTATTGCTTCCTGAGGCACATTTGTTTCTTCCTTTTTTTTCCTTTTGATAATAGTTCAGTCGTATATAGGATGTAACCTCTTATCCATAGCACAACATCCTCGGCTCCCGGCGGCTGCACGGCAGCCACATAGCTCATGGGCCAAGTCTCTGTTCCGTTCCCTGGACTGGATTGGAGGGGTCATTGGCCTTCAGACCTTACAGAGGAACAGGCAGCTCAAATGAAGGCAGCAGTCGTAATACTGACGATCGTAGTAACTGTTGCCACAGGCCAAGCACTACACTGATTGCCTACTCTTATTCAGTCCTAATAACAACCCTGTGAGGTAGGTACTATTAGCTCTGTTTTATAGATGAGGAGACTTGGGGCTTAAGGAGATTCCATCCCATGTCAAAGATACCACGCCTTACACATGGTGGAATATGGACTAGAGTCCGGAACTGATGTCTCAAAACCCATTCTCCAGCTCTTCCTCCACTCTCCCTTTCATTAAGCTGGACTGCTGACGTTGTTGGAGTTCACTGATAATAACTGAAAGCCTCACAGGAAGACGAGAATTAGCTAGTCTTCTCTGCTCATCATCAGTGCCCTTGAGGGGTGTTGGTCTCTCTCGTACCCTGGCTTCTCAGGGTCTCCTACAGTTGTCTCAAGGATTGGTTATACCCTGCAAAAAGCAACTTGTGCTGCTGGATCAGGGTAGGGGGCCCTCTGGTCCTCTGTCCTGGAGGCCACGTGGCGCACTGTCAATCCCCATCAATCCCCATCAATCCTCATATGCCGTTCTGCCCCCTAGGGACGTGCTGTGTAACAAGCTGCGGATGGGCTTCCCAGCCACCACCTTCCAGGACATCCAGCGTGGGGTGACAAGTGCCGTGAACATCATGCACAGCAGTCTCCAGCAGGGCAAATTTGACACAAAAGGCATTGAGAGTACTGACGAGGCCAAGCTGTCCTTCTTGGTAGGTAGCCCCACTGGCCGGGAGCTGGGTTGGTTAGTTTCAAGAGGTTAAACTGTGATCTGTAAGCTATAGGATGGCCATCAACTGGAGCCTTTTCTTCTAGTGTCTGTGTAGAAGGAAAACTCCTTTAAGGAAAGCTCCTTCTAGAAGGTTCTAAAAGCATTTCTTACCCAGGGACATATTTCTGAGGAGCCTGAGCCAAGTCAGACACTGTTCCTTGCCTGGAAATCTGGGTGTTTCAGTTTTTGGAGTGCTCATTCCTAACAGTACTACCCAGCTATTCAAGGGCTCTACCCCGTATCAAACTTGGCTTACAACTACCACAGAACCAGCCGGAATGTCTGTGCCAAGCTTCCAGAATGCTCCTCTGAGGACAGTCCGCCAGTGCGGGTGGGGTACCACTCCCTTAAGCCTCCCAGGACTGCTTCTCTAGCACACTTCTTAGGCTTTCAGCTTTCTCAGAACACTGACCTTATTAAAGCCCTTAACTACCCAGAATGATAGATGGGGTGAAGCCGTGCGTCTTCCCAGTTGTGTGATAGCTGGCACAGGAGAAGCATGGGAGGGTGAGAGTATTTACAGAAGGTAACAGCTAGTTCGTGATGAGCTAAAAAGAACACAGGAGTCCTGAGCTTACATTCAGGCCTCCCTGGCACTTGCTGTCTTGGCACAAATGGGAACAGCACTGCCAGAGGTCGTTCCGCTTCGAGCTTATGTTGGCCAGACTCTGGCCTTGGCTCCTGAGGGTCAGAGACTGGAGGAGACACAATAACAGCTCTCAGTCAGTACACAGATGGGGTCTCTGAATGCCCTGGGATTGGATGCAAAAGTGTATATGTGTATTTTTTTTCTGGAAGCAGGGTCCTTAGCGTTTCAGATTCTTAACTCCCAAAAGAGTTCAGAGCAATTACTTTCTCAGACAGAAACTTAAACATGCTCCCCCCTACCCCTTCTCTACAAGGAGACCCGCAGTAACTAGTCCTCAGCCAGATCCAGGATCAGGCTCTTTCGGCAGCGCCCTCTCTTCTTGTCACTGAGAATACTTTCCATGGGCATGGGTTCTGTCCATCTGGAATGTCATGGTTGTTGCCAAAAAAGTATCAGCTCCTAGAAACTGTTGCTTCTGAGTATGGTGCTTTGGGAGAACTTTGCCAAAATGTCTGGCAGCCAGCTTCATATGATCATGGATTGAATTACATTTTTCAATTTGTTTACATCCCATTCCATTTTTTACAGAACTTATTTCGTTCTTTCATTTCTCTGCTCAGAAATGACTTCTTGCGACCTCCCACAACAAAGCTAGGTGTCTTTGCCTGGTGGTTTGTTCAAGGCTCCCTGATCCATCCTCCACTCATCCTCTTTTCCGCCACTTGGCCCTACAAGTCCCCGTTAGGGGACTAATGCCTGTGCGTTCGTGCATTGGCTGCTCCCATTCAGACAGTTTCACTGTTTGAAGGCCTAGAAAATAAGGCAAATGAGAAAAGTGATGCAATCCTGGCCAGTGTGGCTCAGTTGGTTGGAGTGTCATCAGTACACCCAAGGGTCACTGGTTTGATTCCCTGTCAGGGCACATACTCAGGTTGTAGGTTTGAATTGGGGCATGTACAAGAAGGTTAACTACAAAGGTTAATTGGGGCATGTCAACTGGTTAATTGACATCTCTCTCTCACATTGATGTTTCTTCCTCTTTCCCTTCCTTTCTTTCTAAAAGCAATGAAAAAATGTCCTTGGCTGAGGGCGAAAAAAAAAAGAAAGGTGATGCTGAATGCTTAATGACATTTCTAGTTTTTCTGACGCCAAGTACTTAAAATGTCATCACTCCCACCATAAGGCCCATTTCTTATGTCACCCTGATTCATTTGGTTGTCAAGATGAACTCCCCACCGGCGCTGACATATCATTCACTGTGAGCTGGGGTAAGCCCATTGAGTCCTTGCTTACAAGGGCTGATGGTACGAGGAAATTTTGAAGTCAATACCATTTCAACCCAAATCCATTTTCCTCTCATGACACTATTCTTGGTGCCCTTCAGTGCCTTAGAAATGTTTATATTGTCATCTTTATCCTTGAGTTGTCATGACAGTGCAGTTAATTCCTGAGAGCAGCTGTTGGCAGCCTGGCATTGAGGCACGCTAATGAAAGGCCTTGAACCTTACCCATCCTCAATAGCACAGCCTTAGCACGGTCAGCAGTGCGACCTTTCAATATCGGCTGCAGGACACTGATAAGGAAAGCATTCTCGGGAGACAAGAGGGACGTCCTAACCTCGCCTCCTGCCCCCCCCCCCAGGGTTCTGGGATTCTTCTCTTACCCTGAAATCCTGAAACTCCTAACTCATCTCTTAAAAACTGGCTCCTCCCTACATCACCTCTGCCTCCCTGGTCAGGCCACCAGCACACCGGCTCAGAGGCTGGGTGATCCTCTCTAACTCCAGTTCCTTCCCCACACAGCCTCTAGAATAGTACTCCCAACCTACAGCTGTGCTCATGGGGCATTCAGCTGCTTCAAATAATCCTCAGTGTCACCCCATTGTCCACAGGCCAGCATGGCACCCAAGTTCCATTCTGACCTCACCCACCTCTGCAGCTGTACCTCTTCCCGTTTTCCTACACTTGTCTGTGCACTATCTCTGCTGATCCCCGAACACCTACTGCAGTTTTCTGCCACTCTGCATTTGGTTATGTTCTTTCTTCTCCATAACACATTCATTCACTCATTCATTCATTCGACAAATATTTATTGAGAAACTTCAGGCTCTGTTCTTTGTGAGAAACTTCAGGCTCTGTTCTTTGTTCTAGAGCTACACTGTTAAGTATGATAGCTACTAGCCACAAGTGGCTAAGTTTAAATCATAAAACCTATTTCTGTGTTGCACTAGCCACATTTCTAGGCTCAGTAGCCACACACGGCTCAGAGACTACCATGCTGGATACTTCAGATTTAGAATGTTTTCATCATCAAGAAAGTTCTGTTGGACAATGCTCTACTAGAGACACATCAGTAAAGAGAACAGACTAGATCCCTGCCTTTAGGGACTGTCATTCTAGTGAGAAAGGCAGGCAAGAAACAATATCAGATCATCCTGGGTATCATTAGGAAAATATTGAACTGAACTGTGGGCTAGAAAGAGGCTGGTGGGGGTAGAGAAAGGTACTCGCTGTTGTCTCCTGTCAGCCATGTTTCGACCTCTTAATTTTTCAGTTGATTTGAGAGGGAAAGAAACATCAGTTTGTTGTTCCACTTACTTATGTATTTTTTGGTTGATTCTTGTACATGCCCTGACCAGGGATTGAACCCACAACCTTGGCATATCAGGACGATGCTCTAACCAACTGACCTACCCAGTCAGAGCTGTTCCAGCCTTTCAAATTCAGCTCAGTTAACAACTCTGCCATGGAGCTTTCCTTGAAAGCCTCAGACCAAATGTTGATTCTTTCCTCAAAATGTCCATAGCTGTTTGTGCCTTAATTGTCACTTTATTGCACACTACTTTTTATGATTGGTATTTCTGCACCTAGCTTAAAAGTCCACTGAATCATGAGAGAAGGAGCCCTTGGCCTAGAGTGAGAAGACCTGAATTCTAAACCTGGCTCTAGCTCTGTGGCCTGTCGCTGTCTTGAGTTGCTGTCTTGGTACCATGCTTTATTTTTCTTCACAATGTTTATCACTGCCTGGCATTATAAAATACATGAATTTATTATCAGACTTCCCTTCTGGAATGTAAAGTCTATGAGGGGTGAATGTTGTCTGTGCTGTCTCCCTGGTGTCTAGAACAGTGCCTGGCAGGTAGCAGGTGCTAGGTAAATACTTGCTGAATGAATTCTTGACTGACCTTGGTGAATCATTCCACCTTCTGAGAAGTTTTGTCCTATCTATGAGCTGGCTTGATAATACTTGTTTTGCAGAGGGTATTGGATGAGAAAAATGCTTCCTGGATACCAGGCTCTCAGGAAGGACTTCTTTAACGTGTGTCAGTCAGCCTTTGCATCACTGACCTGGATGTGGAGGTTTGGAGCCTCAGGGTTTCTCCCAGACCCATGTGCCAAAACGTGGAGGAAAAAGACCTAAAACCTTGGGTCCTTACTTCTGAGGTCAGGTTGGCTTTGCTGCCTTGGTGTCAGGCAGAGGGGAAAGGGCGAGCCTGGTTCACTGTTCTGCCCACCCCAAGACCTGAGGGCCCTGCGTGATGACAGTGCTGTGGGCCGTCCTTAGCCCTCCTCTGACCCTCAGGAGAGCTGCTGCCAGCCATTCTGGCCCTGGGCTGGGCACAAACACCGATAAGTGAGAGGTCATATTCTTTTGTCCTCCTCTCCCAGGTGACTCTGAACAACGTGGAAATCTGCAGTGAGAACATCTCTACTCTGAAGAAGACCCTGGAGGTAGCGAGGGAATTGCCTGTCAGCTTTTAGCCGCTGCCACCTTTCCTGGCCTCGCTTCGAGAGGGAGCCTGTGCACTTGTCTGGGCGGGGACTGGGCAGGCCCTGGCATTGAGCCAGCTCTGCTTCAGAGCACTTGAGGGGTTCACTAGTGTTTGACTAATGAGTCAAGAGGTAACAGGGCATCTCGACCAGTATGAAGAGCTCTGGCATAAGATTTGAAAGATCAGAGTTCAGATTAGATCTTCCAGCACATTAGCTTGTCTGTCACCTTGGGCAAATCCCTTAACTCTCAAAGCTTTAATTCTCTCATCTGTTAAATGAGGTACATATCTCTACCCTACTTTGGGTTTGCGGGGTAGCATAATAAAAAAAACAGGGTTGAAAACTATAAAAATTATAAAGCCCTGTATAATTGTAAGAGATTAAGATGAGATAGGATCACCAAACACTGTACAAAGCTCGTTGCTGTTACCAGTTTTTAAAGCAAGGCTGCATAGTATAGGGAAAATTGTTTGCACTTGGAAGTCAGATAGCCCTGGGTTCAAATCTCCACTTGACCACCAACCAGTTGTACAGCCTGAGGCAACTTCTGTAACATCCCTGAGCCTCAGTTTCCTGTTTGTAGAACAGGGAGGAGGATCCCTACCCCACAGGGCAGCTGTGAGAATTGAACAAGATAATATAAAGCACCTGGTACATGAGATGGGTGCAGTGGTAATAAATTGTATTAATAGTTACAAATAACATCATGGAGCAGTCAGTTTCTGTGCTAAAAGACGAAGGACCCAACTCTGCTTCTGGGAAAGGAGGGAAGCCAGGGTCCGACCTCCCTTGTGACACTTGTACTGAGGAGGCTGCTTTGCGGCAGAAGCACAGGGCTCGATGTGCAGACCGGTGGTGAGTGTCGGCTTTAGGGCCACAGAGGCTGGGGGCCAGCACACAGGGAAGAGGGCCCCAGAGCTGACCGGGTTCCTGGGGGCTGGGAGAGAACAGTCAGGTGGGAGGTGACAGTAGTACTGTAAACTGGCTAGATTAGGGATTCACCCCAAAAGGGCCTTAGGATGCAGTAACATGAGAGTGATACAAAGTAGCACTAGCACGGTGTCTGTCATACTGTACGTGCTCAACAGGGTGACTGTCGTCATAGTTTTTAAGTCACGGCATCTTAGATTATACTCCTGGCTTTATCTTTAACTTAGTCTGTTGGATTTTGAAGTAAAATTTTCGGAAATATTAGGAATTCAGAACAGAGCTGGTAGAACTAGCCAAGTGAAAGAAAAAGGGATAGCAATGAGCTAAAAACAATTCCCATAAATCCTGCCAGGTAGGATTTATTTAAGGTCAGCCCTCCCCCATTTAGATTTGCATTTCACATGTGTTCTGAATCCATCAGCAACTCATGAGGTCACCTGGCATGATGTCCATTTTACAGATGAGGTTAAACAGCTAAAGATAATAAAGGCTGGAGCTGTTGTAGGACTGGAGGACCTCTGCCTGCTAGATCAGCCCCTGTGCACCTCTCCCACAACACTACTCCTGCTGTAGCCAAAAGCGCAGACTTTCTAAGGTGGCTAGAGGAAATGCGGGCAGCCAGCAGTCCAAACGTGGTGAGCTTCCAGCAGCTCCCCCTTCAGAGTTCTGTACAGCTGGGTTGTAGTGTGGGGATTAGGAACAGGCTCTCTCGAGCCAGAATTCCTACCTTCAGTCCCAGTTCCCCAACTTCCTGCTCTGTGGGTTTAGGTTATTCACTTCTCTGTGTCCAGTTTCCTCATCTGTAGAAGAGGGATAATAATAGTACCTACTTCATAAGGTAGGTACTTTAGTTAATGAAAATAAAATGCTTAGAACAGGGTCTGGCACACGTAAGCAGTTAAATTTTACCTGTAATCATGATGATCTCCTTAGGGCTGCCAGGCAACAGCATTTAAAACACAAAGTTACAACAATAGCTAGCATGTCCTTGGTGCCTGCCATGTGCCAGGCACTGGGCTAAGTAAGCACTTTGTGCATCATTTCATCCAGCCACCACGGAATCAGGAAGTTGTAGACGGTGAAATTGAAGTTCAGAAACTTGAAATCACTTGACCAAGGTCACTCAACTAATGGCTGAGCCAGGATTTAACCTAGGAATGGTTCTAAAGCAGGGTTGTCAAACTCATTTTCACCGGGGGCCACATCATCCTCACAGTTGCCTTCAAAGGGTCGAAATAATTTTAGGACTATATAAATGTAACTATTTCTTAACTGTTAAGGACTTGAAATTACATTCAGCCCTTTGAATTTAAACTGGTACCTCCAGATTACAAAGAGGGAAGTGGGGGCCAGGTAGTTAGCCACCAGGACAGAATCCAGGTTTCCGAAACCCACCCAGGGCTCTTGCCTAGGATCAGCCTTAGCTGTGACCAGAGAAAGCCAGAGTAGGAGAAATGGCTGGTTGCATGTTGCTGTCCTCCCCGCTGTCCTGTGGCCCATGCGCAGAAGCCTGAAAACTGGTGTTCTCCCCTAGAGCGACTGTACCAAGCTGTTCAGCCAGGGCATTGGAGGGGAGCAGGCCCAGGCCAAGTTTGACAGCTGCCTTTCTGACTTGGCTGCTGTGTCCAACAAATTTCGAGACCTCTTGCAGGTAAGCCCTAGACTCAACAACTGGCTGAATCCTGTGCCTGTGTTGCTCTGAGAAGAGTGTTACTGGCTTACTGTGGGCTATGTGCATAAGGGAAGAGAGGAGAGGTGAAGGAGTAACATGCAAGCCACTGAAATTGTACAAGTCCCTCGAGGCTAAAGGCCCCGTTGGTTTTTCAGTAGTGCAGTTATCACATTGACAGGCAAGCATTCTGGTCTTCTAGAATCTCCATGTGGCTCAGAAAGGTGCTCTGAGGGAATGGAACCATGTGGTGTCACAGACCTGCTGCTTGGCCTTAGGCACAGGTGCTGCCAGTACTGAGTACTCAGAAATCTCTTCTTTTGAGAGTGTATACACCAACCTATAGGCCTTATCTCTGACCTGGACCTCAATTGGCATAGATCTGGAAAGGACTGGTTGTTCTTGGCCTCTTTTATCAGCATTTTCGGTTTCACTTCACACAGCCTGCAGATAGCCTCAGATCTGGAAGAATGCCCTGGCAGTCAGGGGATGGGGTAGGAGAGAGGAAAGGGATAGAGAGCTGTGCTCCGTGGGTCTGATGTGTCTCCACCTTGTCCTTTGCAGGAAGGGCTGACGGAGCTAAACAACACAGCAGTCAAGCCACAGGTGCAGCCTTGGATCAGCACCTTTCTCTCTGTTTCCCACAACATCGAGGAGGTCAGCCTGACCACTGGCAGCCATCAAGCACAGGATTACCCCCATGTTCCCCTAGCCCCCAGCTGGAGGGCAGTGCAACTGTCTAAACCAGTGATTTTCAACCAGTGTGCCGCAAGGATTTTTAAAACATACAATACGTGACTATTTAGTCAGGGGCACTGACCTCTTTTCCCCTAGATTGTCAAATAAAAAAATGACAACAGCCAACACAGCAGTTGATGTCTGGTATAAATGAATTAAAATTTTACCTAATTTTTTGTCAGCAAAAAGTGAATTTTTTGATGTGCTGTATAATTTTATTAATTTATGTGTGACATGTGATGAAAAAAGTTGAAACTTGCTGGTCTAAACAGACTTGTCCTTAAGTGCTTTGAAGGCCCATTTCCCTCACACCCTCGTAGCCTAGGTTCCTCCCAGGAAACAGGTTGTTCCCACAGTCAGAAGGGTCAGAAAAATATTTAAAGGGAGTTTGCCTTGAGCCGATACGTCCTCTTTTATTGAGACTCTTTTTGCCTTACCTATCATCAACTTAGCCTTTTTTTATTCTTTAAAAAAATCTAAGGATTTTATTCTTATAGAACATGAGATGCTAGTGTGAGTAAAGGCCAGGATCTTTCCCATATTGTGTGGGTCGTGGCCACAGCCCAGGGCCGTTTGCCAGTGGGAGGTGCGCTGCAGAAGCAGCAGCAGTCACCGCCAGCTGGGTGTCCAAGCTGGTTTTAAGGTGAATGAGTCAGAAGCCACATGGGAAGAAGGACCTCTTCTGTTAGAGGGGTGGAAGTGGAGTGAGGATGAATGGTTCTTGGAGAATCCCCATGACCCATCTCACTTCCTAACAACAGGAAGAATTCAACGACTATGAGGCCAATGACCCTTGGGTGCAACAGTTCATCCTTAACCTGGAGCAGCAAATGGCGGAGTTCAAGGTGAGCAGGGGCTCTGGGGACCAGCTTATGGAATTACCCACTTCTGCCCAAACCAGCAGCCTACAGCTCCTCATCATGCTCCTGCTGGGAACCCTGAAAACCCTTCTAAGTCCCAGTCTGTAGACACACTCCCCGATGGCTTCATGTAACCATCCCTATCCCCCAAAGACTCCACTGTGTAGGCAGGGGCGTGGGTGGGATCCCACTGATTTCTAGCCTCTGCGTGTAGGCCAGCCTGTCTCCAGTCATCTATGACAATCTGACCAGCCTCATGACCAGCTTTGTGGCAGCAGAACTGGAGAGAGTGGTGCTGAAGTCTGCCTTCAACCGGGTAAGGTCAAAGGAGCACAGGTCCCCAGCTGTGTCATTTCTCCTCTGCGGAAGTTGAGTCCTGTCACTTGCATGCCCTATTCGCTACTCCCAGGCCCCGCATATCTAGACCCAGTCCTTCCATGGATTCTGAGGCCTTAGAGCTGACTGCAACCACCTAGAGCTCTGATGGCCTTGCAGCCCAGCACTAACGGAAATTGAGGGCCAGTTCTGATGGGCCAGAGGGCCAGCCTTGAACAGTGATGAGGCTTGTGTTCCCCTGCAGCTGGGCGGTCTGCAGTTTGACAAGGAGCTGAGGTCACTCATTGCCTACCTTACCACGGTGACCACCTGGACAATCCGAGACAAGTTTGCCCGGCTCTCCCAGATGGCTACAATCCTCAATCTGGAGCGGGTATGCGGGGCCCCTGTTGCCTAGCCAGGGAAAGATGTCTGGGTAGAGAGGCAAGGGGCATAAACCAAATTTGGATCGAGCCACTCCCTCAAAATGCCAGCAGCCCAGTCCTGCCGGAACCTTCTTCCTGGGTACCACAGCTCTGAATTTGGTGGAGCTCCAGGCCTTCTCTCAGGATAGTCCCCTCCTTGCTGACTGTCTCTTTTCTTCCCACAGGTGACTGAGATTCTAGATTACTGGGGTGCCAACTCTGGCCCACTGACATGGCGCCTCACCCCTGCTGAAGTACGCCAGGTGCTGGCTCTGCGCATAGACTTCCGCAGCGAGGACATCAAGAGGCTGCGCCTATAGCTGTCAGGGTGAGCCTGGCTGGCCCATTACACTTCAGGGCCCATTCCCTAAGTGGCCACAGCCAAGGAATGAGCAAGACCCTCTGGCACCAGGAGAGGTCTAACAGCCCAGACGGTTCCACCACTGGCAACAGAAATAAGGCATTGACCAACTCCACTCTGCACTCAGACCTGGTGGAGTGGTGCTCTGGGAGCAGCCTCTCCCCACCAAGAGGTGGGTCCCCCGGACTCCTAATGAGGTGGGCAAGTCAACTCAGGCCAGCCTTCTCCATGGTGGTCATGCTTTCATCCCTGGACACTGCAGCAAACAGACTGCCTCCCTGCAGGCCCTGAAGGATTTGGGTGCATCTGGGAACCTAGGGAATTAGGTTTACTCCAAGAAGAGGATGTGATATTTATGACCACCCTGATTAAAGGAGACTCCTTGGAGAAATGCCAGTGTGCTGTTTTCAGGGAGGGCTGGGTACAACGGGAAAGGCAGGTCTAACGGTTGCACTGAAATGTGAAAGCAAACAGCTAAAGCCTTCGCCTCCTCCCACACCCAGAGCAGCACACAGCTACTGCCAGGACCCACATGATAGATTGTGACTCATCTAATCCCGGAGCCTACCCTCCCTCTGGGGTCCTCAGCACCAGAAGCTGCGTCATCCCCAGGGCAGTTTCCCACAGTGCCAGTGGAGGTGAGAATTCCTCCTGGCAGAAACAGAACAGCTTTATGAGGACAACCTTGAAGGCAGATTGACTTTATTCCAAGAAGATCATGGTCCTGAAAACCTATTGCCTGCAGGCTCTGGGTCACCGGGCACAGTCCATGTTACTGGGTAAGCTGAGTTGGCAGTGACTGGCTGTAGACTGCACTGGCTCGCTGCCACAGACATGGGTAGGACCCCACCCCTACTTCCACTCCCCCAGCAAGTCAACCTGGGAGGTTAAATATGAAGTCTCTATTCAGGCAAAAGTTGGTCTCAGGAAGGACACAGGAAATGCCTCAAAAGGGTCAGCCTTACCAAAGCACCCAGCCATCTAAAGCAGGTTGTCATCCCCTTCTTCCAGGGCCCTCGTGGAGAGGGAAACGGTCAAGGCTCCAGTAGGGCCATGGGATTTGTAAAGGCCACAAGGGACACTGAGCTTAGGACCTTCTGTCCAGATGGAGCAGAGGCCAAGCCTAGGCCACTGTCAACCAGGAGGTTACAGCCCTGTTCCCAAGCACAGTCTCCATTTCACCAGGTTTCAGAAGGGGCTAAGCCCAACTCAGGTCAGCTTCCTTTGGGAGCATATTCATAAAGAGGTGGGGAGTAGGAGGCTGAGTGCTCTGAAAATGTGTAGCTCCACATTTTCTCTTGCAGAGGGACAGGCCTCCTGGGAAGGGGTATCAGGTTGAGGTCTCACTCCGCAACAGCTGCAGGCTCAAGCCCTGCATGTCCACTTCTACCAGGTGGATGCTGTAGTTCCCAAGGCCCTGGGAGCAAAGGACAAGAGGTGTTTAGAGGACTCTGGGTGAATCTCTGGCCTTCCAGAGCCTGCAGCTGTCACCCTTTGTTAGCCAGTAGGCCACAGTGAAGGCTCCCGCCCCTCACCAACTCCCATACCCAACACCATCAGGTACCTCAGTCTTGGCCAGCACAGCCTCCAAAGCCTCCTTTTGCCTTGGTTTCTTGGTCAACAGGTAGAGAAAGCCCCCACCACCTGCCCCTGCCAGGCTCTGGCCATGCACGTGGGGGGCCAGGACATCCATCATTTGCCGCACAACCAGGGGCTCACAGCCTGGAGCCATGAGCTTCTTCTGCTCCCAGTACAAGGTCAGGCACTGGCCCAGCAGAGGCAGGCTTCCTGGGGTGGGGGCAGAGGGGAGTGGCAGCCCTGAGCCAGAATATTCTGTCAGTGCCTGTTTGTTGATGACAAAGTGCTAAGAGGTACTGCTTAACCAGGGGCTGGAAACGGGAGCAGTGCAGACCACCTCCCAGGGTTGTCCGAGGGTTAATGTGCACAGAGCAGCTGACGTGGTGCACAGCAGTGTTCAGTAAACTGCAGCCACTCACTTGGAACCCTGCTTAGCTCTGACTGGCACTTGGTTATGGGGCCAGACCTCTTCCTGCTTCTTGATAGGTTGGGCCTGAGGCCACCCTCATGATGCAAGTATTGTCTTGAGATAGGGCTCCCACCTAAGGAGACCCTAGGGAAGCCAGATAGTAGGTTTCTGTCCCTGGGGGCCTAACACCTAGGGCCTGGGCCACAAAGGCCCCCTGGTCTCAGACCCACTAGTGACAAGGCACTCACTCCTGGTGCCCTGCCCTTGGCAAAGGAGCCCCTCACCATGGTGGAAGAAGCACCTCACCTTGGTGGAAGGCTTCCATGCACTCCTCCGTGTGCCGCACCAGGCTGTGAGCGTTCTGCACAACAGCAGGCAGCCGGGCATACCAGCTCCTCAGCACATCCTGCAGATGGGGCAGTAGGGGTGCAATGAGGATCTGGGCCCTGCTGAGCCTCCTGCTTCCCTTCCTCCTGGGCCTGGGGCTCACCTGCAGCAGGTTGCGAGCCAGGCGGGTCTTGCCAGTGTACACCAGGAGCAAGTGGTCATTGAGCGTCTGGACAAAGCCCTCAGGCACAGTGATCTCTTCCACCTCAACCTTCAGTGGCAGCCGAGCCCGGGAGCGCCCCACCTTGATGCCAGGCATTAGGCCACCCACTTGGTCCTGCCAGCCACCTCCTAGGAGCCCAGGGTCCATCACTGTTGGAGCCTTTCTGACCCAACTTCCTTCTCCTGGCCCAGGTTCCTGGCCCCTTGCATCCCTGGTAGGGACCAGTGTGGAAAGACAGCTTCCTCCAACTGGAGCTGGGCCAAGTGAGCTGTCTCGACTTCTGTCCCCATTCTTGGGAGCAGGATGAACACGGCAAGAGAAAGGATTTCGTTCCAGAACCAAGCTTGGGTTGCACAAGGCCAAGTTATACTGCAGACCTCATGCATAGTTGGAGCTGAAGTAAACCACATCGAAGGGTAAGACCTTGCCCTCACCTCTCTCCTAAGGAGAGGTGATAGAGGACTCTTCCTGCAGCCTGACCCCTGCACCCTATCATTTCTGGAAATAAGCTTTCAGCCTGGCGTTTCAAATGAAAGAGCTTGTTCATACCTTGCTTTAGTAATAAAAGGTATGGATCTCTTTTTCTGTTGCAGCTCTGTAAAAAAGAAAACTTGATATTGTTCTGGGACAGACCCTTAATATTTGGGGAAGGGCCCACAAGGGTTTAAAGCAAGGGTGTCAAACTCATTTTCACCAGGGGCCACATCAGCCTCATGGTTCCCTTCAAAGGGCCAAATGTAACTTTAGGACTGTGTAAATGGAACTACTCCTTAACTAGGAGGCAAGGAGCTCAGCGCTGCCACCAGGTAGAAACAAGGTGCCGGGCCGAATAAAACGAGGTAGGGGGCTGGATTCAGCCTGTGGGCCTTGTGTTTGTCACTTGTGGTTTAAAGTATATATAAAGTGCAAATGGCAGGAGGCACCTGGAACTTTATAGCCAAAACATGACGTTTAATGGCAGGCCCCAAACGTCAACTCCCTGCCTGCACCCCTCTCCTTCAATGCGCCAAGCACAGCTTGTAATTCTGCATTCAAGTGGTTATTGAATAATGTCTGTCCCCAATGCAACATACTGCTTTTGAGAACAAGGGCCCTGTTTTTGCTCATTTTATCCCCATCACCCAACACTGAGTGAATACTCAATAGCTGTCAATTGACCAAATGAAGGATTTGAATGGTATTTGAACGTACATCTCAGAAGAAAACTGGAAAGGCCTCCTCCCTATCTGCTCCTCTTGCTAATAACTACCTATTAAGGGGTGTGAGTCATTACAATGAGAAGAGGGTGGGCTGCAAAGTGATCAGGAAAGAGAGCTAATCAGCACCTGTACATTTCTGTGACGGTTTCCTGCCCAGAATCACAATGGGGATGAAGCCTGGCATCTTGGGTGACCACAGCATCCTAGGATCAGACAACACTGGCTGCTCCCCATTGTGCATGGAGTCCAAGGGGCCATGGTGGTGAGAGGAGGGTAAAGCCTGGTGCTAGTAACACCCCCCTGTGAACACAGCCATGTTCTGGGCCCACGGTGCCCCCCATGTAGCCGGCAGGAAGGGGAGGTGGGCACAGATGACCATAGCCCAAGGAAGGGGCAAGTTGGCTGGAAAGGTAGACTGAAGGTCCTGTCCCCTACTCCAGACTCCAGTTCTCCCCAGCTCCATCCTAAGAGACACTCCTGGATGGCGACAGAGTCATGGGGAGTAAACATGTAAACATATGTACCTAACACATGAAAAGTACAGCACACAATCTGACACTTAGTAGGTGCTGCTAAAATGTCACCTCCTTTGAGGTAGAAATATTTCAAGTTGAAAGCCACAGGAAAAGGTAATAAGGAAGCTCTGACCATCTGAAGGAGCAGCAGTTATGTGGCCGTCTGCAAGCCCAAGGAGCTCCTGGAAGCTCTTGGGAGAGTGCCAGTGACCGCTGTCCCGCCAGGGACAGTCCCGTACCTGTGGTGAGCATCTGCTCCAGGTGCAGCACCGCGTGGATCAGGGCCTCCGTGCTCACCATCCTGCCTGCCGCCCGCTGCAAGGCGGCCAGGGCAGTGCCCGCCAAGATACTGCTGGTGCCTGCACCACAGGGAGGAGGGGGTCAGGCATGAAACAGCCCTGCCCAGCCCGGCCCTGCCCCACCCACACCCTCTGGGGCAGAGGCAGTGGGGAGGATGCAAGGTGAGGCTAGAAGGTGGGCATGGAGTGGTAGGCAACAGGGGTACAGGGCCCACTCACCAAGGCCAGAGCCGTGGGGCAGCTCAGACCAGGTGTGCAGCTCGAAGCCACCCCCAAAGGTGCGCAGTAACTGCTCACTCAGTGAGAGCTTGGAGCGGACATGCACGATCCCCGCACAGATAAAGGCCGCCTTCAGCAGGGCCCCTGCAGAAGGATCAGCACCCAGCAAGGAATTCGGTCTCCAAAGACAGAAGGAGACATACCACCTCACCTCCACTATTTCCCAGCCCAGCATGGGGCTCATCTGGGGGACAAAAGCCCAGCAGCAGTGCAGGCCCCACCCCTGAGCCACAAAAAGACCTCTGGGCTCCCCAACATGGGCAAATGTGCCAGTTCTACCTCCCGCACCTGCATGCACCTGGGCAAGATGACCTCAGGGCTCCTCAACCAGACTGACTATAGCCCTCAGGCCAGGACCCCATGGCCAACAGGATCTCCAGGGTTCTGCCCCTACCCCCCAGCTAGCTGTGTGTGCCATCCCTACTGGCAGATGTCCTGGGTACCCTGACCTGGAGCATGGGGCTGGCAGTAGTCCTGCAGGTCCTCCAGGCTCCGGCACACAATCTTCATGGCCATCTCATCCTGCCGAGGCCCCGCTGCCAGCCACAGCTCGGGCTCTGAGATGCGGCAAGCCCTGGCCCCAATGGGCCGGCGGCCATCCACTCGCACAGCCAGGCCCAGCACTGCCCCACCAAGCTCATAGGCGAGGGGTGGCGTGTCGCTCCATCCTCCTGCAACAGTTGACAAGACCAAGCTGGTCATGGGGCTAAGAGCCCAGCTCCAGGCTGGCTACCCTCACCCCATTCCAAGGGGCTCACCAGAGAAATCCACGCGAGCTGGGCACTCAGCCACCACCCACTGCCCAGGTGCCGGCAGCTCCACCGGCTGTGTGGAGACAAAGTGCTGGGCTGACATCACAGCCTGGCGGATCAGGATCTGCTGGGCCCCCTCGTAGTGGCGAGCAGCTCGCACTAGCAAGGCTGGTCTGCCAAGAGGGAAGGGAGAGGTATTGGCAGGGAGCCCCGGGCTGGAGGCAGACTGCCTGGGTTTGGGGACCTGCCTGCCCTGGGTGACACGAGGTCACCCCACCCCACCTCTCTCTGGGTTTCCACCTACAAGGATTACCACGGGCTTCTCCAGGGGCTCTGACATTATTAGCACCCACCTGCTCAGCCACTTGTCACGCTCCTGGGCAAGTGCCTTCACACCCTCAGCCAGGTCTCCACACTCCAGGTACGAGAGGGGCCGAATCCACTCGGGATTGGCAGCGGGCCCACTCCGTAAGCCACCTCGGCCTTCTGCCATGCAGCCCAGTACATCTGCCACACAGGCCAGTGCTCGGGCTGCCACACCTGGATCTCCTGCGCCAGCTGCAACTGAGGGACCAGAAGCCAGGGGTGGCTGGGGAGGGGACCTGCCCCCAATGCCCTGTTCCCCAAGAGACTGTGCAGCAGTCCCCAGACACTCCAGATTCCTCACACGTCTTCACTTTTGCCCACAATGTATCCTTACCTGCGAATGCACGCCCCACTTCTCTGCTCACCCTGCCAGCTCCAGCCCAGCCCAGCTGTGCCTCTTCACCGCCACCCGAGACACCCAGAGTGGTTAAGATCCCAGACTCAGGGGTCAAACCGCCTGGGTTCAGTCTGAGCCCCACCCCCAGCTAGCTGTGTGGCTGTAGGAGAACAACTTCAACAGGGATGATTTTCCAGTCACTGGGACCATTAATGAGGTGCTGCCTGAGCCCCAGCCAGTGTGCCTGAGCCCTCAGGTGGAGCCAGCCACATCCTCCTGGGGCTCAGGCACCTACGTCTCGGCACCCAGTACTGCCGGTGCTCATAGGACTCAGAGGCTCAGGACCAGGCCTCAGCCTTTCACCAAAAACTCCCCACTGATAAGGATAAAGCTTCCCAGAAACCTAAAAGCAAGCTTCACTGTATCTTTTTCATGCTTCGAAGTCTCATGGCTCCTTAGTACCCTCAGGTCATCAATCCAGAGGGCAGGTGGTGCTGGGTCTGACTTCCTAGCACAGAGATCCAAAATACTCACCCTGGTCCAACGTGGCCAGCAAGGGCCCAGGACAGCCCTCACGGACAGCGGCCCAGATCAGTGGGCGCAGGCTGAGGTCCTGCTGGGCCTCTAGCACGTTGCGTGCCTTATGCAGGGCCTGACAGAAGAACAGGTCCCGGCGGGAGGCCAGTGTGGCAGCCCGATCCAGACACGGCTGCAGCTGCTCCCAGGACAGGCGCCAGGAGGCCCTCCAGGCCCACAGGGCCTCACCCCCATCCTCCTGGGGGTCTAACATCCACAGCATGTCCCGGGGCCCCAGGGCCCTGGAGGGGTGGAGCACAGGAAAGAGGCGGGCACTGGAAAGGCAACGCTCTGTGGGTGGTGTGTCCGGGTCCCACAGGTCCCAGTTTCTGGCATGGGGAGAAGGCACATTAGCAGGATGGAAGCAGGACTCCTGCTTCCTCACTAAGCCCTGACCACCTGTCAACGGGGAGCTGGCTAATTCACCAAGGGCAGGACAAATTCTTCAGGTGGCACAAGCAGGCAGTTTAGGGAGTGAGGCAAACCACCCTGCCTCCTTTCCCAGGCTTCTAAACACAATCCCAAAACCTGAGCACGGCCAGGGATTAGGAGTTGTGCAGGGGGAAGGTGCTGGGGAGGATCAGGCTACCCAAAACTACCCTTTTCCTGGGCTGCTGGGAGGGTAGGTGCTGCTCTGGGGCAGAGGCAGGGAGGAGCCTCAAAGAAGCAGCTGCCCTGGCAGCCAAGGCCCACGGAGCCCATGGAGGCCATCCATCTCACCGAATGCCTGTCCTCCGGAAGAATTCACTCCAGGACATGTTGAGATACGTTCCTGTCCCGTGCCTCTGGGGGAAGAAGAGGAAGCAGTCAGGGCTTCAGAGGCCATGGGAAGAGGTTAGGGACACTAAGGTCAGAGGGCTGGGAGCTGCTCAAGAAGGGACAGGAGGATTCAATGCAATACCTATCAAAGTACCAATGGCATATTTCACAGACATAGAACAAACACTTCAAAAGTTTATATGGAACCATAAACGACCCCAAATAGCAGCTGCAATTTTGAGGAAGAAAATCAATGTAGGAAGGATCACAATACCTGATACCAAACTGTATTACAAGGCCACTGTAATCAAAACAGCCTGGTACTGGCATAAAAACAGGCACATAGACCAATGGAACAGAACAGAGAGCCCAGAAATAAACCCAAGTCACTACAGTCAGTTAATATTCGACAAAGCGGGCAACACCATAAAATGGAATAAAAATAGTCTCTTCAACAAATGGTGTTGGGAGAACTGGACAGCTACGTGCAAAAAAATAAAACTCGAGCACCAACTTACACCATACACAAAAATAAATTCAAGATGGATAAAAGACTTAAATATAAGCCG
>PVKM010010427.1:0-34928 GCA_004027735.1 Carollia perspicillata
ACATTGAAATAGAAAAGGGGATGATAGTATCCAGAGGGGAGAGGGGAGGGAATTTCAGGGAAAAAGGGAGGGGATTATAGGAACAAGTACAAAGGACACATGGACAAAAACTAAGGGAGGTGGAAAGGGGAGGGAGGGGGGAGCACTGGGGGGTGGTATGGGATGGGAGTAAAAGACAGAAAACTGTACTGAAAAACAATTAAAATAAAAAAAAGAAAGAAACCTTGCAGGCAAGAAGGAGCTGGAAAGAAGTATTCAAAGTCATGAAAGGCAAGGACCTACATCCAAGATTACTGTATCCAGCAAAGCTTTATTTAGAATGGAAGGGCAGATAAAGTGCTTCCTAGATAAGGTCAAGTTAAAGGAGTTCATCATCTCCAAGCCCTTATTTTATGGAATATTGAAGGAACTTATCTAAGAAAAAGAAGATCAAACCTATGAACAGTAAAATGACAACAGACTCACCACAACTATCAACAGCTGAACTTAAAAACAAAAAGAAACTAAGCAACTAGAACAGGAATAGAATCACAGAAATGAAGATCACACGGAGGGCTATCGGTGGGGAGGGGGAGGGAGAAGAATGGTACAGGGAATAAGTAGCATAAATGGTTGGTACAAATAGACAGGGGGAGGCTAAGAACAGTATGGGAAATGGAGAAACTAGAGAACATATGTACGACCCATGGACATGAATTAAGCAGGGGGAAATGCTGGTGGGGTGCAGAGCAGATGGAAATATAAAGGAGAAAAAAATGGGACAACTGGAATAGCATAATCAATAAAATATACTTTAAAAAAGAGATTGTTTATCAAATAAACATTTAGCACCAACAACACAGGGTCATTTGCAATACCTTTTAGTTTAAAAAACAAAGTTATAAAATCACCTAGAATAGAACACTGATTCACAATATAAATACAAATAATCTTTTACATTTCATAAACTTAACAATTTCCTGTGTGATATTGTCCCAGGGAAGAGACTTTTCCAAATTACTTGTTCAACTGGGAGGTTAAACTGACACATAGCATTATCACATTAGGACTAAGTCAGGTTTAGTCCATTACAAAAAATATATTTCCAAATGTTCATAACAAGTAATTTTCTGAAATATGACATATTAGTACTTAGCACAAAATACCATTTGTAAGTTTCTCTTCCTAATAACCTCAAATACTCTTAGTAAAGACAAGGCATTCCTATACATTTTCTACCTAGTTCCTATGTAGGCTATAAATGATCATATGGAAAACTTCTGAGGTAAAAAACAGCAATGTTTTTTTACAGATATTTCTAAAATATACTGTACACATAATTTGGGAACTTCTAAATTATATGCTTAGATTAGAGATTTTCAACCTTTTTCATCTCATGGCACATACAAACTAGTTACTATAATTCTCTGTCACACCAAAAAATACATTTTTGCCGATCTAACGCACACACAAAAGAGGTGTACTTTGGACTCATTCACACGGGAGGCCTGTTGCGTGCTGGCTGCCACCACTCTGGCCTGCTGGTCCTGGGGAAGAGCGGTCAGGGCCCCGACTCCGCAGTCCGCTGCGGCGGCGTGGTTTGCAAGTTCCCGCAGCACGCGAGCGTGCCCCGGCACACGGCCTGAGGATCGCTGGGTTAGGTGAGAACATGAAGAGCCTCTTACATTCTATCTAATAGGATTGGTTTTCTAATTTTTATCAATGTTATCATCACCGATAATACTGGCTATCAACATCTGCGACACAAAACCAGTCCAAGGAAAGCGGAGTTTTTGCCGTCTGTTCCATCTCAGCAGAAGCTGGTCCCACAGTTGCTCCGGCAGGTCCTTCCAGTCCGCGCGTTTAACGACCTCAGATTAAACAGTTCCGAAGACCAAAGAGTTCATTCCTGCCAAAAAAAATATTGTTCTACCACAGTAATAGGTTCAGCCTTTGTATATGCATTATGACTTGTTGGTACAAATAACAAAAGCTACTAGAAATAAATAATAAACTAAAATATTTAATTTGAAAGAAACAGAATTTTTTAAAAAATGAGATTAATACAATTTTTAATGTAGAAGATGCCATCTTTATTTACAGGCTAATAAAAAAATATTCAACTCAACTAGATATATTTGTCATAAATCCGATCAACTGGAGGCCAACCCTAAGGGGAAGAACGGATAGGTGGAATCGGATGTCAATTATAATTACAATAGGAATGTCAAATAATGTGCAACTTAGACAAGAATTAATATATTTTGTTTCTAAACATAAAAACAAACTAAGTTCAGTTTGGGGGGAATAAAACCAGCACAAAGACAAACTGCTACCTTTTGACAGTTCTTCTGTTATAATTACCAAGACTCACAAATTTTCATCTCTCTTAAATCTATTTTAACAAGTCTAATAACCTAAATGTTGTTTTCTCATTATTCACAACAGAGTGTAGAAGAGAATTTAGAGGTGAAAACGTTAACTGTACACACACATACACACAGCTCTTGCACTGTACTGAAAATTTTTTCTCAGCTATTCTGTGTGTGCATATGTGTACTTTTCTTTTTCCTTTTCAACTATAAAAACTTTACAACAGTTCCCTCCTTATGTGTTTGGTTTTGCCCTAGAAACTTGAGTGTTATGAGTTCATTTCCTATACAGGTGAAAATTTAAAAAAAATTTTTTTAACTGCTTCTCATTCAGTCCTTTGGAAAAAAGTCTACATACAATTCTTAGTTCATTCCCCAAAGACCAAATATATTTAAAATGAACTTTCAAAGGGATTGCTACAAAATATCTCTCAGGAGCTCACAGCAGCATCTGAGCAACCCGTCCTCCCAAGCAGGCTCACAAACGAAGGTGAAACAAGAATCAAAAGGAAGCTTGATGTGTGCAATTTTAAATTCTAAACTACCCACAGCATTTTTCATTCTGCTCATCAGCCCTTGAAAGGAGTTATATCATAACCATCGCGCACAATCCTTTTTTTTTACACAGCATCCTCAAAAATATGCCAATGCAAGGCTATAAAAAAAATTCTTCATAGACATATTAGATAGTTCTTGAAAACCAAAAGGTTTTAGCTCCTATTTCCTAAGAATTCAGTCATAGATATTCTCTGGAAAAATGCCATGGTTGTCCCATTTGACTGTTTAAAAAAATAAAAGTAACATGGTTTCAAGTCACAACAAGAACATTTTCAAACATGTTACAAGGTAATGTTTTTGACTAAATGGATACACTGGCTAAAATTCTGTTTTCATATCTCATGTCATGCATTGGGCGCACATGTTTGGAGGAGGGGAATGCATAAGGAAAAAGCATTTGTTTCCTATTAAGAGGCCTTGCCTACCATATTAGAAGCAAACAAGAGCATGTAGCTTGCTTATTCAGTTGTACAATTAAATACCAGCTTTTGCTTAGGGATCACTTTATCCTACAAGGTATTTTAATATCAGTAACAATATATACTATGAAGTGCATTTCTATTACAAATTAACACGGAGATATACAGATGATTAAAACCATCCAAAACAAACCGTAAATGAGCAATAGTTATAAAATTTATAAATAGCAAAACCACCAAATAAAGTATATACATTTTATAGATTTACCTATGAACAAATATATAGTGCATCTAGGAAAGACAAAAAATGTGTATTATATATCACATGACATTTGAGTATTGAGTATCAGAAATGAAGAACTGATAATACTCTGAAAGCCTTGTAGGCTTTCCCCTCACTTAACAGTCCATTATATATATATATATATTCTTTAAAACAGTGATACTGGCAAAAGTATCACCCCTTTAAATGCAATATTTTCATTTTCCCCAACAAGGTACAGTGAGTGGCCTTCACAACAGTAAATAAAAGAGCAGGTACTCCATGCTTAATCCTGGGATGACAGAACTAGAAAAATCTTAGTTTGCATCTGAAAAGCACTTTGGTCAAACACACACTGACGTGAAGGTCAACCAAAACAATTACTGTATCCAAACATCTTCACCGTATCTTTCCCACCAGTGCTTTGGCCTTAGAAATGATTGGCAAATCAGTTACTTTGAGAGAAAACTGCTGTTTGAATGCAATGTATTTCATTAACAGAGTAATAAATTTGAGCTTTTACTGCCAGAAAAAAAAAATGTATCTTTCAGTGCCTCGACTATCACAACAAGACACAACTCAAAATGTATAAACTGTCTTTTGTGGATCCCAGGAAAAAAGCACTGGAGACTGACAGCAATGACGGACTGCTCCAACATCATGCAAGGAGGACCAACATAATCGAGGACAGGTATTTTATACTCATCGGCATTTTGTTTAAAAACCAGAAAAGTACAATGCACAGGAACTTCACAGGAACTACACCTGGTGCAGCACTGATCAATAAGGGGTTGCTTAAAGAAAACTATTTTGTACTGCACTGCACAAAGCTGAACAGCGAACTCATCACCATAAATGATCATTAAGAACTGATTTAGGTATCAGTATGCAAAATAAATTAAAAAAACTATAACCATTCTTTCAGTTAAAAAATATTAAGTCAAGCCTACATTTCTGCAACTCATTAAATTTTGTCCTTTGAAACACCACACTTGACATTCTGGAATATACAATATGAATTCATTTATTCTCTTGCATATAAAGACTATTTCTTACAAAATACTGGTTAGCACTATCCTTCTAAGTGGGAAAGGAGCCAAATAAAACAGTAGTGCTTCATGTGGTACTTAGGAGCCTAGAATTCCCCTTTGGAAAACACATGCTTTGGTACTTCACAGGCTTTTTGAAGGAAATCGAAACTGCTTCACATGCAACGGCCAATAAGGGCGCACCCCAGGGACAGGGAGCTCGGCAGTTAGAGCAGTTCGCATGAAGCCCCGAGGTGCCTGCCCTTCATTCAGGCAGCACACGGCCTCTCTTGATTTGTACAGTCCTTGTCACCCTCGTCCCTCGTGCCCCAAATTCAGAATAGTCGATTTCCCAATCTCGTCTGGGGGTGCAGTCAGTTTAACAGGATTTTCTATGATACAGACTGTGCAGGTCGTCTGACTTAGAAGCGCTGTCTTCCAGTGCAGTTTCACCCGAAGTTCCCAGGTCTCCATTCTCATGTCCGTCAGTTACTGCCTTCTTATTAAATCCTAAAAGAGAGAAACAAAGGCACGAATGCCCACTGTAATTTATAACCGTAATCCGAGGCAAACAACGGGCCCTAGATTAACCAAGTTAGTAATTTCTGAAAAAAGGAATACTTCTTTCTTACAGCAGATATCAAACATTATAGAGATTTTTAAAAATATTATCTAGTGGACCTATCTAAAAATTGTATAGAATTTCCTACCAAATTTTGCATGAAACTTATAGCTGGTAAGCATAATTGTAAAATTCAGTCACTTTTATTTACCCAAATGTCTATCTTTTACTTATACAAGTTATATTTTTTCTTCTATATTTTGCTTTAAGATTATTTAGCTTCAGTTTACTGAGGTATATACTAGTTTATTGCTAAAACTCTAGTTTGTTGGCAAGACAAGCTAGATAAAATATGAAATTAATTTTGGTTAATCTATAAAATAGATAATAGGCTTTCAAATCAATAAGAGTTGACTGTTATGTATGTAGTGAGCTGTGAAATATGGACACAGGCTAACTAATAACCAATGGATACTTTTTTTGTGATTTGGGCAGTTAATTACAATGTATCCTAAGAGTCCATATTTTCAATGGAGTCACAAGTGAAGCGGTCTGCAATTTACACATAGGTGACAGTACTCTTTTAGCCTCAGCTGCCAGAAAAGAAAGAGACAAGCCTTCTAATCCTGACAGAAAACAGTAGAAAGAATGAAAGACAATGAAATCACAGGGCAAGCAGCCGACAGTGTGAGGTGCTGACAGCGGGCAGTTACTGCTGGTGTTGTTTGCACAGGTAACTCAGGATGTCCAAGTTTAACAGAAGTACAACACTTCATCAATTCACTGTAAGTTCTCAAACTTTTTGGTTTTGGGATGCCTTTATACTCTTAAAAAGTACTCCAAACAGCTTTTTTTTTAATATGCATAATTAATAGTATGTGGGTTACTGATGTTTACCATATTAGTAACTAAAACTGAGAAATCTAAAAAAAAATGACTATTTTGTTAAAAATGACAAAAAACACAATAAGTGTTAAATAACATATGTGTTTAGTGAAAATAACTATTTTCCTCAAAAAATTTAGTCGGGCCCTGGCTAGTCTAGCTCAGTGGATTGAGTGTGGGCCTGTAAACCAAAGGATCGGGGTTTGATTCCCAGTCAGGGCACATGCCTGGGTTGTGGGACAGTTCCTAGCAAGGGACACATGAGAGGCAACCATACACTGATGTTTCTCTCCCTCTCTCCTTCCCTTCCCCTCTAAAGATAAATAAATAAAATCTTTTAAAAATTATTTTTAAAAAAAGTTAAAAAAAATTTAGTAGGGCCCCGGTTGGGTGGCTCAGTTGGTTAGAGCACTGTCTTGATATGCCAAGGTTGCAGGTTCAATCCTCAGTCAGGGGACATACAAGAAGCAACCAATGAATGCATAATTGATTGATTATGTTCCACTAAGTGGAACAACAGTTGATATTTCTCTTTCTTCTTTCCCCCCTCTCTCTAAAATCAATCAATAATTTTTTTTTAATTTCGTCAGAAGAGCAGCATTATTTTACAAGTTTGCAAATATACTTAATGTTTGGCTTTATAGAAGATACCTGGATTCTTGTATTTGCTTCTGCTCAATTTGTTACAGTTTATAAAGTTAGTTCGCCTTTGCACAGATATGTAGTTGGAAAACAGGAGAGCAGTTTAATAGCCTTTCTAGATAACTATCAATATTCTCCTTTGATACTACACCACAATTTGACGATATGGAATTTGAAAACTTTTTGCACAAATGGATTTTAAAATCCATTTGTCTGTGTTGTACTTTGAATGGCTCTTTTGCCCATGCAGGATTTTGTAACATCATACAATGGACATTTAAAAAATATTAGGACACTGAGTGAGTTATGTAGCACTTCCAAAAGTTGACACATATCATTTTACTATATGAAAAAATAAAACACATTCACTAGTATCACCACCAATCTTATTAGAAAATGTTCTTAAGTGTTGGGAAGCTGTCAGCTCATTGTGGTTGACGCATGTTCTACAACACTGTAATTTTCACTTGAAAGCTCAGTTTTTCATTGGCAATAAATTCTGTCAATTGTTTTTCTTGAAGTGATGGACTCACTGTTCATTTTAAAGACAATGACTGCCAAGTAGTCTGAACAACCATGATTTGTCAGTCATTCTCTCAAGTAAAAATTGTCTTCCATGATAAAAAGGAATAGTCCAGCCAGCAACTTAGTCATTTAAATCCTTTTCCTTGAGACTAGTCTCTTAGCTCAGCACACCACGAAGTGCTTTCTGCATACTTTCTATCTCATTCCAAAGAATAGTTTTAAAAATGTACTCGAGGGTCCAAATTTAATAAAATGAAGCTTTCTGGTACTATTTCATCAAAGATATTCGTAAGTGGAACAAACATTTTCTTCTTTTTCTACTCTGAGTGGATGGCAAGGGAGAACACAATCGTTACCAGCACAGTGGTGCACTGGCTTGGTTCACACAAAGTGCCAGGAGTTTTATCCCCATTCTTTTGCACCATCAGTGCAAATGCTGAGACAAAATGACAAGACAAGACAATAACGTCTTAAAGTTATTGTGAAAAATGTTGATATCATGAACCCCCTAAAAGGTTTCAGGGACCCCCAGAGATCCGTGGATCATAATAAAGAACCACTGTATTAAGGAAAAGAAACTGTTAGAATTTTTCTTTAAGATGACTAAATGACAGCAAAGGAGCTAAACCAAAAATCCTCAAGATTCTAATAGCAACAATAAGACAACAGTCTACTCACTTATTTCATTGTACTATGAGAGAAGAATTTACATTAAGACAGATAGATGACATTAAGATACACTTTATAGGCATTTTGGTCTTTGCTTCAGAGTTAGAAAACTTAAATTGTATGTATTTTTTAAGGAACACTTATAATTCAGTAACTGATAATGTTCTTGTCTTAAGATCCAAGATGAATCTAGACGAACTTCTACGTAAATAAAATTTTGGTCCAGTTACTGATTACAAGAAAACTATAAGCAAGGGAGAGCTATTCATTCAGTTAATGACGGTTTCCCCATTATTAAAAGTGTTACCAAGAACAGCTTAGGCTTTCAGATTTTAAAATTGTGTTAGTAATAAATACATCAATAACTTTTAGAATGATTTTACCTTGTAACACTTTGATTTCCCCACTTGGGCCTTTGCAACTAGAACCAGAATTACTAGCTCCCTCTAACTCGTCAAGGTACAAACGGTAGCGATGTCCACTCTCGTCTTCATACTCTACATTTTCATCATCAGAATCCACCTCGGGAGCCACATAAACAACTTCAAATTCGATCTCTCCTCTCTAAAATGGAGGCGGAAAGTGAGGAAGTCAAGTTATTACAAACATAATTTAAAAAGGAGTTCTAAATTATTTAGGGTGGGGGGTAAGATGAGGAGCAGTAGTCAGACCTCAGATGTAGCTTCCTTTCAAGACAACCGAGAGTGGCATTCTAGAATCTCAAAGGGTGGAAGGCAACCCAGAGGCCACTGTGTGCAGACCAATGCCCTGAATCCTCTCTGTAATTTCTTTTGAATATTACAGTAGTTCTTTCTACCGATGACAATATTTTTGCTAATAAACCTCAGAAAAGGATGCTTAACTATTTAATTTATAGAATTCTGGAACATTCAGTTGAAGTTATTTTGCCATTTTCGGCTTTACATAGCAATTCAGCAAATTCATCTAAATAGTCGGATATTAAATAAAGTTGCACCTAAAAGCAAACTTTGCACACAATCTTTTCCTTGACTAATTCAAGAAACCACTATACAATGATTTCTTGTTTCTTACTGACTAGGTCTTGAACCTCTTCTTAACTTTCACTGAGTACAAGACATAGTGTTTAGTCAAGGTGTTCTGTTCAGTAATAACAGTAATCACTATATTTATTTTTTGCACTATATTTATTGTGCAAAATGATATCCTTAGTCCTCAGAATAACACTATTATAGTCTCTTTTAGATGAATGAGGAACTTGAGAAAGTCCTGGAGAAAGCAGATACCTTCCAATATGATGAACAAGTAAAACAGAATAACAGAAATATGACTCTAAAGTCCTTGCTCTTTCTACCATACTAGACTAAATGTATAACTCTACAATTATTCTTTAATAACAACTTTATGTTCAAGTAAAAAGTTACAGATTATTTTATAGTAAAAAAATTCTAAGCTATAATTGTCATTTAATTAGAGACTACAATCAATACACACGAGTCTGGGATCTGCAACTCTGAAAATTATGGCCTGCCTTTGCTCAAGAGAAAGCATGTCATTTTTTTACTGCTGCTCACCAAGTTAGTCTTTGATGCTCCTCTTTTCCCAGCAGTTTATGGTGGTTTCAGAATTTTAATACATGCTTAGTGTTTCCTTCAAACTTGATGACTGCCTATCCGTATCTCCTTCAGCACAGCTGCCACGCACCCCACCCTCGTGCTACTGGATGGCAGCCAAGCTGGGCTGCGAGAACCCTAACCTGAAGATCCTGGAGTTTCATGCTTAGCTCTCCCTTATGAGAATATGCTCTGCGAACACCACTTTGGGGAGACAGGTGGCTGATAGTCCAGTGGTGTTCAGTAATCCTGAATACCACAGGTTTTAGGCTTAATATGAGAAAGAGCTTTCTAAAAATCATCAGTGCTCCACAATGGAATGGACTGCTTCACCAAGTCCTTTAATGCAATTAAATTAGTAATACTGTAGAGGTTTATACATCATATGGAGTTCAACCAAGTGAGCTATAAATTCACTTTCAATTCTGAGATTCAATGCCACATTCGCACAATCCACTTATGATACAACAAACATCTCAATATCCTACCAATGCCTCTTTAATTCCCTCAACCCTACTCTTAAACAAAAAACAAACCTTAAGTACACGGAATAATAAATACGACTTCTGTACATAAATCCCAACTCTATCATTTATTTGCCTGAAATTTTGAACAAATAATATATTTCTCTATGCACCTTAGTTTACTTGTTTTAAATAAAAGGGTTGGTCTAAATGACTTTTAAGGATTCTTTTAGTTTTAACATTTATGACTATAAAATAAATCCACTTTCTAACATCAGTTTTAATGATACCTTATATTTATATAGTGTTTTAGTCATTTGCAGTGCTGTGCTCTCTAACGTCAGGTCCTGTTCTGAGCACGTTACAGTGTGTTAACGTCCTTAATCCTTACAGCTCTCCCCCCGGGGTCACTGCGGCTCCGCAGCACAAAAGACGTGACCTCTCAAAGTTATGCAGCTGTGGAAAAGGGCAAACCAAATCTCCTTTTTCAGTAAATCTGGCTGATTGTCTTCTATAAAAGCCCCAAATCAACAACAAAAACAAAAACTACTATCTGCACAGAAACACTTTACTGAGTAACCTCCTAGGGAAGTATAAAATATTTAATAGATTCAAAAAGAACCCACTGATAGACCTACTTTTAAGTTCATAAAGGCAAGTTACCTGCTGGGAAAGAATGGTCACAGCTTCTTTATGCTTTGTATCCCTTAGGTTAACTCCGTTAACAGCCAAAATCGCATCTCCGACGTGCAGCCCCCCACATCTATCAGCAGGCTGCCCTGGGTGGATCTCAGAAATGAGGATTGGAACACCATGTTCTTTCCCACCCTAACAACAAACACAACACACAGAGGCAGCAAATCAGCTTACTCTTTGTATAATCACAGGCTATTCTCACAACAAATCTTCTTAAAAAGATATTTCATAAACACCTATACATACTGTTTCTAAATGCTGAGTGAAATCTTATTTGATGCTTAAGTAATGATAAGTAAATTATTATGAGTATCAAAGGGTTACCTCTTATTAAAAATGAATGACATACATGTGCTTTTCTACAAAGCATTTTAGAGTCAAAACTACAATCACTAAATTCTTAAACACAAATATTTTATGTATTAGCAGTCTACAGCACTATTAGATTTTATCAAATCTAAATCACTATAAATGGCAAAAAAGAAAAAAACCCTTCCCTCCATGTACCACAAAAATAATTGTAAGATCATAAGATGAATCTCCGTTTCGGATACATTAAATGTGAAAAAATATGTAACACAGAATTAATGAAATGCAGTTATTTGGTATATGTCACTTTCCAGCTTATATCATAGTCATTTGTATATGTGTCTGTGTACCTGATTTCTCCATTGTATAAACTTTTCATTATAGGAAACATTTTTACATTAAGCAGTATCAGATATAAAATGAGCTTATACGGTGCTTAAGAATTACCAAATGAAAATTAGTGTAAAACTGCCTTATTTATTCATCTGGAACAAAGCACTGAAAAACAGAAAAAGAACTCCAAATATATGTATTTTATAACAGACTGCTGTCCGGAATGTTGCCCAAGACAACTCTTTGTAAAGGCATCACAGTCCTAAAAAAAGTCCTAAAATAGTTGTTAACTATTTTGACCCAAGAGCCAGTCAAATCTGACAACAAAGAAATGAAATAAGAAAGAGATAATACATACTCTAGAGAAAAAAACAATATAACCTGGATCCATTTAACACAGAAGAAAATGGTCATATCCATTCCCAAAGGCCATGAAGCATCACAGAATTTAGTACATAACTGTGACCTAAGTCATATACAAATGTTTAACTCTGTTTACTAAAGGTGTGCTTAACAGTTATTAGGAAGATTTACATACCAGAAAACAAGTGCAAAGAAGAGCTTTACACAAAAAGGGGGCCCGTGGGGATAAGTTTAGTTCTTTAGCAAACATATGTAAAACACTGTTTCTCGATCCTGTCCAGTGCAGGACATGACTGTACCAGACAACCGTGGGGAAGGGGACTGAAAGCACTGCTTCTTACTGTTATCGAAATGCCAAGGCCTTCGTGGTCTTCCTTAAGGAGGAGAACTTTTCTAATCGGACCAACACCCTGGCTTTTCTTTAAAGAGTCTTGATCCTTATTGGGGGGGAAAAAAGAGAAAAACTTAGTATTACATAAATAATACAACAAATAGAGTAAACCCATGCCATATGACCTGCTTGTATTAAATAAAGAAATCTTTATTAATTTCCTGTAATGCAGAGATGTCGAACTGATTTTCATGGGGGGCCACAGCAGCCTCGTGGTTGCCTTCAAAGGGCCAAAATAATTTTAGGACTGTATAAATGTAACTACTCCTTAACTGTTAAGGAGTTGAAATTACATTCAGCCCTTTGAAGGCAACCATGAGGCCGATGTGACCCCTGGCAAAAATGAGTTTGACACCCCTGCTGTAATGGATACATCGTATAGTGTTAAGAAAATAATTATGGATAAATGAAAATAGTTGTTCTGTTAATATAACAGACTGTATAGTTGATTTTTTTACTCTTTTGTCAAATTCTGTAACACTGATAAATCTCTTTTTAAACTGTAGGACATTACAAAAGAAATTATTGCCAGGAATTAATTAATGAACAAATATCTTCAAGAAATAAAAGTGGCAATTGTTTATCTTCACTGGAAAAAAACCATAAGATCTATATCCATTTTAACTGACTCGTAGACCTGGAAAACAAATTACTAATTGGATCATTCATTAATTTTTCATTCCTTTGAGCTCTAGAGTCCAACTTTTAAATAAAGGACCTTGCTCTACTAATAATTCCTTCTCTGATACCTTTTCTCTTTTCCTCTCCACTAAGCTCTTTCCTAGTCAGCACATCAACTAAAACTCCAAGCCTCTTCCAGATTTAAAATACTGACCGTGCACAAACACAAAACAAAACAAAACCAAACCGTCAGTCGCTTCCTGTCGTCTCAGCTGCCATCCCTCTCTCTCCTTCCTTAACCCTCACAGCATCGACCCTCGCCGACCTACCTGCGTGCCTGCCACATGCACCACCCCACCCACTGCAGTCAGGGTTTTGCCCCAACTCGCTCAAATAAATTGTCTTCTCTCCAGTAACTGGTGGCCAAAATGGCTACATCCAACGAACACTTTTCAGTCACTGTGCAATTTAAACCTTCAGAAAGTTGATACTGTTCATTAACTGCTCCTTGAAACCCTCTCTCCTTCGGTTTCCGTTACACTACTTTCCTAGATGGCCTGTATCTGCAGCTCTATCTCAGCCTCCTTCCTTACGTAATTCATTTCCATTTCCTTCCCTCACTCCACAAAAGTTTCTTTCCATCCTTGCCCTCTTATTCTTTTTATCTTAAATATACGTTCCCTGTGGGACTTAATCAATTCCATAGTTTCAGTTATAAATAGATGAATGATCTGCCTAATATTTCTTTAACTCGAGCCATCTATCCTGAATTCGAGTCATTTATCCAACTGGATATAGCTTGCCTATCCACTGGCACCTTGTACACTTGGTGTCTAAAATTGATCTCGTCTTCCCCCCTAAACTCTCCTTTTCCCTGTATTTGCTTTATAAACGAATGCCATCAACTCACTTATTTGCCCAAATCAAAAACCTACTGTCTCCCTTCTCACTCACCCACTTACCCAAAAGCAAGTCCCTGGACTCTCCAACTCCCCTTGACTGTAATTCTGTCAGACCCTTCCTCTCAAATACACTTGCCAGGCTCTCGTCACTTCCTCCTCAGAAGAGTATGGTATCTTTCTAATGTATCTCCTCACCTGCAATTAGACTCTCTTCCAATACATCTTCTTCACTATATCAAACGGTCATAAAAACGTTAAATCTTATTAAATCCACTATTTTATTTTAAAATCCCATGACTACCAGGTTAAAGTTTGAACTCCTTTATTTAGCATAAAATAACTTTTCTCATTTGGCCACTGCTTAGAAGTTAATGGGGACCACCAATGTCCCAGAGAAGACAATGGTATAAGTGTTTATTGCTACCCCCACTCCTTTCCCACCAAATCCATGTACATATCAATTCTTCTTATAACACTCTTTGCATTACTAAAGCCAACAAATAATTTTACTTAGGCCACGCTTTATCTGGTGCTAAGATATGTGACCCACTAGGTAGGAGTTTGACATGCTCTTATTACACTAAGGTCTATATTATCAGACAGCTGTTGTAATGAAATTTGATAAAGATTTACCCGGATAGAAATACACCTGTACATGGTGGCTAAGAAAGGAGAAAATTAGACACAGACTCAGATGTCAAATCCCATCTTAATTCAGGAACAAACAGGTATAAGCATTAGTTCACAGCCTACATTTTTAAAAATGATTTTATTTGCTTTCAGAGAGAGGAGGAGGGGGAAAGAAAGAGAGGAAGAGGCACACTGATGTGAGAAACACCGACCAGCTGGCTCTCGCACGTGCCCCAACTGGGGACCGCGTCTGCAACCCTGGCGTGTGCACTGACGAGGAATTGAACCAGAAACCTTTTGCTTTGCAGGACAACACCCTACTGAGCCACACCAGAACTGACATTGAATCAAGTTACCCAAAGTTTTCTTAACCAACTACCTAAAAAATTTTGCCATTTAGCAATGTGACCACACACTGCTAAGCTTAAAACAAATTTAAAACAAATTCATGCCTAATCATGATCCAGGAAAATTTTGATATATGAGCCAAAGTACTAGCAATATGTATTTCTGAGCAATAGTTTACTATCTTCAGAAATACCACTTTGAGGTCTTTACCAAGTCCATAAAGAGCTGTGGGTTATTAAAACATTAAATATGTATCGGTTTTAAATAAGTGTGAGCCCACTTCCACTTTCTAAATTAAGGCTTTAAATACTAACAGAATAAAAACATGAAAAGAACTTCTGATTACAGAAGGAAGGAAGTGGTTGAGAGGGAAACCAAGGCAAAGCAAACGTACGTGGCCCGGTGGTGCCTGCATAGGTCGTTTCAGGTCATTACGTCCTCTACAGGCTCTGATGACGGTTTTGTGACGATGCAAATGTATTTCAGCTTCCAACTGGTTCCAAAGCTTATCATGAGCAGGTCCCTTCATATCTCGTCCTAATAACTGTATTTGCTGGACCCTTCATATGGTGAAAAGAGTTAATTCTGTTAGTTTTTCCTTATGCACACTACAGAGAAAATTCAGAAGAATTACTGAACATTATAGCTTTTGCAAAGATATAAGCTGGTAATAAAAATAATACTCAAGAAACTCCCAATGTTCCTCAGACTCACAGAGATATGAAAATTATGAAAAGAACAGATGTCTTCAAGGGGAAATCAGCTTAAAGTACATAAATAAGACCTTTTTTTAGTCACATACTTAATTCAAATGCATCAAAAAGATAATTTATAAGACCAATGTCAATTAACATGTTTTTAATTTCTTACATACAGTCAAGGTAGGTCATCAAACTCAGATACTATTTTTGTTTTAAATCCTCACCTGAGGTTATATTTATTGATTTTAGAGAGAAAGGAAGGAGGAGAGAGGAGAGTGGGGAGGGAGCGAGGGAGGGAAGGAAGAAGGGGGAGGGAGGGAGGTGGAGAGAGAGAGAGAGAGACAGACAGACAGACAGACAGACAGACAGATAGACATTGATCATTTGCCTCCCATACATGCCTCGACCAGGGATCAAATCTGCAACCTAGGTATGTGCCCTGACTGGGAATTGAACCCACAATCTTTTGGTGTACATGATGATGCTCTAACCAACTGAGCAACTCGGCCACGGTGAATTCAGATGCCATTTAACACTAGTCTTCAGATGAGGCTAACTATACAAAAACATTTCTTCTAACAACAGTTTCTTTTTAGAAAATGATTATTTTAAATGTGCTAAGTTATTAGAAAATGTGTACTTCAAGATGACATAAATTATTTTTATTTGCTCCACATCAGTTCTAATGTGACACTAAGACAATGAGCAGAAAATTATTTAGTACCAATAACAAATCACTGAAGTTTGTGAATAATTCATTGTGAAAATTGAATACAAGCCAAACTCTGTATTATTGTGGTGTCACTGTTATTCCAACATATATTCTGAGGGGAAAGAAAGATCGGATTTCAGTGACCGCAGAGAGAACTCTTTGCGGAAACGGTGCTGTGCATGTGAACATGGTCTGTTATGACATCAGGGCAGAAAACGGCCGAGACGTGCAGCTGTAGTGTTCCCATTTCACAGTAAATTACGGTCGGTGTGTCTGTCTCTGTGTGTGTAAACCAGAAATAGTTCTCCAGTATGGCTAAATAAATCTGCAACATACAAGGCTATCAACGTTAAGTTAACAACAGTAAGCTGTACCAACTATAAAATAACCCTTACGGTAAAGACGAACATTTCATTCACCACATAGGTAAAAGTCAACCTACTAAATACCACTTGTCACCCGAGAGTACAAGGCTGCCCGTTTTTACACACCTCCCCGCCAGTTCCTTGTCTAAGTACTTGGCAGCCAGTCTGGCCCCGTACACCTCTGCCTGGAGAACAGCTATGTGTCTGCGAAGGGCTTCGTTCTCTTTTCTCAGCAGCTTCACTTCAGCTTCGAGTTGGGCTTCTTTCATTTTTTCTTTTTTGTTTGCTTCAAGCTCTCTCTCCTATTGTAATTAAAAAAAAAAAAACCACAATGTAATGAAAATACTTTTAAGACTCTATAATAAACCATGTTCCTTAAAATACATAAAAGCACACAGTCTAAATATTGAAAGGGAAAGAATATGATAAAAATTACTTTATCCCTGTGAAGTAAGAAAACAAAGATTTGGATCGAGTTCTTTTAAACTAGGACCGAAGGCGGCGGAGCCACTTCCAGAGAGAGCACTAAGGAGTCTACGCTACGCCTGTGCTACCGGGCACTGACCGAAGTGGCTTCGATGGATAACTGAATCCGCTCTCTGTGTTCTAACAATGACTCGAGAAACTAGACTAAAATAAAATAGTCACTCTGGTGGTTGTGCCAAATATGTGATTCATTTTTATGCAATAATTCTGTAAAGCCAGTCAAAACCAGTCAGTTACATAGAAATATGTTCTACAGCTAATCTATCTTAGAGGACTGCAAGAAACTTACAATGCTTTAGATTAAAACAGATATTCTAGCTAAAAGAAAACATTTTATGGTCATGGAGAAATGCTGGTAACAGCTGCATTAAAACATCTACACATTAAAAATTTCTATAGATGCGAGTCATCTGTGGTGTAGATTTTCACTGAATTCCGGGATCTGGCTCATTTATTTGTCCATATGTTAAAGTAACTAAAGAACTGCTTTCTGAGGAAAATACTGGCCTCACTCGCCTGCTAACAGAAGGGTGCATATCCATTTTTAGCTCTCCTAAAAAGATGTCATCCTGTGCTCCACTTGGTTGATAGTTCACATGTGTGACTTTACAGGTGTTAGCCAGAGGTCTTCGCCACCAAACTTCTATCAAAACATGTTTCTCACATGTGAGAAACAACGTTCAATTCATCTTAAAAGTGTGGAGTACAGTATGTACAAAGGCATACTGTGGAGTACAGTGTGCACAAAGGTCCAAGCGCGGAGCAGACAGACAGGCAGGCACGAGACAAAGCGGGGTGCAGGATGAGGCACAAAACCCTGCCCGAAGGCCGTCAAATTCAAAGACATGCCCACACAAACTGGGGGGTCAAACAAAACCCCCATCAAACAAAGTTGATGGGGACCCTGAGAGATATTTTAAGTGTTGCTTTTCTATCTATCAGAAAATAAATTCCAAACAATAAAAACTTTCATCTATCCTAAGTCAATTAGCTTTCACTGATTTACAGAATGGAACCTATGAAGCCTGTGAAAATACGGTTACATTTGGTGATAAGATGTGGAAGATATAATTCACTATACTGCCATGCCCCTTTATGAGATTAAAAGACCTATCGTAGCACCAGCAAAAATCGTGTAACTCGAGCAAATGGCAAATGATATTTTCTATTGTATGGGTGCTGATTATTATAATTATTTCTTTTTTATTCTGGATATTAATAAGTTGAGATATTTAAGCACATTTTTAGAAATTCATGGAATATAGTATGGTACTAATTTAATTGTCCACTTTAGTCTACTACACTGATAGTTTTAACTGTAGTTTTGACTACCGTACATCAACATGTACTCTATTCAAACATCAATATATAATATATTCAAATACAAGACAGTAACTACCACAATCTTAAAAATAAAAAAAATTATGTGCAAGTTAAAATGAGTGACAACTTCTTTGATTAAAAGTATTTGTTATGATGTATGTGATAAACAGAAAGGAAATTAATGATTAATCAGCTGCAAGCTTTTTCAACTTTCGTTAAAAAATAACTAGTAGAACAATTTCTAGATATTGCTTTTAAAGAAGTTGTAGAACTAATCATCTAGAACCCTCCTTTTTTAACAACTTTAGGATTATGAATGTCAGTTTATCTCAGGACCTATTCTTAAAAAGCCAGGGATCAGTTCTAAGAGAAACCACGGTGCAGACAACATGAACAGCTTTTCTATGGCATTTATGGAAGTTAATGCTATTTGATTCAGAAGAAGAGTTCCTAGAAGACCAAAAATGTGTTGGTTTGCTGGCTAATTAAACTTTATGTTGAGAATTAACTACTTACAATTACCCTAATGAGCTATTTATACAAAATTTATGAAATCCGAGAAACATACTAAGTCACTGCTTTGCTGTAATGATTCAAACCCCTAATGAATCTAACAAACTTTCAGACCTGAAATTAACAGATGAAAGTTTTAAAAAAGGGGGACTAAAAAAATTGAAGTAGATCACTTTTAGAATTAACAACAAAAAAAAGAAAACAATTATTTTTTAGTTAACCTGTTTGTTTATTATTATTAGGTAATAACCAAGTTCATTTTGTATTCAGAGAGCCAAACTGTGTATTTAAGAAAAAAGTGAAGCCACATGACACATTGGAACCTGATTAGGTTGGGATAGTGGGAAAAATATTAAGAATTTATATATTGTGCCCTGGCTGATGTGGCTCAGTGCATTGAGTGCCAGCCTGTGAACCAAAGGGTCACTGGATCAATTCCCAGTCAGGGCATATGCCTGGGTTGCCAGCCAGGTCCCCAGTAGGGGGTGCTCAAGAGGCAACCACACATTGATGTTTTTCTCCCTCCCTTTCCCTCTCTAAAAATAAATAAATAAAATATTTTTAAAAAAGAATTTATATATTGTTATTTTTTAAAATAATTTATAGTAAAGGGTTTTAAAATTCAGTAAAGTCCACACACTTATTCTCAAAACTCCTAAAAAGTTACAACACATGCAGTAGTTGAATAAGAAAGCAACATGCACATTCTTTTTCTGGGAGTGAATTCAAACAGCAGAGGAAGCTGGGCCTGCTTAATATATCTTCAAAACACTCCAGTGGGAAAACCAATTGCTCTTTTGGACAAGTTACCAGGCTCAGAAAATGTCAAAAGTTGATGAGCTCTGGAAGGATAGCTACAAATCATAAACACGAGAAAAATCTTTTTCTTTCTCTTTGCCAACAGAAAATCAAAGGTAATGTAATATGCACGGGAACCCCACACACGAGGGAGTAAGAGACTCTGCATGCAGGAGAGCTACACAAATCCCTAATAACAGGTAGTGAGAAGAGAGCAACAGGCCATCCACTTAACTTTTCCGGTACTGGCATTCTGTAATGTGCTGTCATTAACATCATTTTCAAATGCAAAGTGACAACATGTAATATGCAAATAAAACACCAAGAACATTTCAGCATGACAGAGTAAAGCAAAACAGAAACAACATACTTACCAGATCCTCCACAGAGGGGACAGACTTAAGATACAAGAAAAAAGTTTTATAATTAGAAAAACATTGAACAAATGATTTATCTAGTGGTACAGTCACTACAGGGAAAATTTCCATATGTTGAGTATCATTTGGGTAAAATTCATTAGAACAAATATACGTGCAAATCCATAACCAATAAATAGGAACTGTAGGAAAGGGCACACAAAAAGACCCTGGAATTATCTTCTAGAGGACAAGCCCCATGTATTCAGGCTTCCTCGGCTACGCGAGTGTTCTAGGAACCCATCTATATCAGTGTACCAGCTAGTGGTATTGTGAGAGGCTGCATTCAGCCTCAGTAAATTATTTTTGAAGACTCAACACATTCGCCCATTTCATGATGGGTGGTTTACAAGTACACCTGACCACACCACACTGAGCGTTCAGCGGTTTTTGATCAAAAATGGCATGACTCCCTTGCTCTACCCTCCCTATTCACCCAACCTCACCCCAACTTACTATTTTTTTTTGTTTTTCGGATAAAAAAGGCCCTCAAAAAGGGAAACATTTTGCCAATGTGGAAGAGGTGGAAAAAAAACAGCAGAAGCACTCAAAAGGCATCAAAATCAAGGAGTCCAAAACCTGTTGCCTATTCTAAGTATCTGGTGGTTCTTGTATCATCACTGATCACCTCTGGGTGATGAGATTCTGGATGACCATCTTGATCTTTGCGTTTCCTGTGTTTCTAAAACCCCACAAGGTGCACACACTGCCTTTTATAATTAAAAAGTCTCACTAAAAATTGCGCCCTGCATCCTCTAAAATGCATATGAGCATATGTTACCCTCTAAACTACTTACCAACTTTGCTTTAATGGTGCCAGAGTCGACGCTTGGCCCGGTTTTAGCATGGAGCTGAAGCTGAATTGAGTGCAACTGCAAGAGCTGATCGTGCACTTCTTTCTCCAACACAACTTTCTCTGCCTGGGTCTCTGTCAGTTCAGATTTCAGATCCACCAACTGCGCCTTATAAAGCAACAATAAAAAACATTAAGTAGGCTTCCTTTTCATTACTTTGACCCTAATAATTGTTACTGAAGAATGACGTAGAGAGACTGCCTTCGAAATGAGCAGATGAACACTGGAAGACCAGCAGCTGACTGGGCTGTAGGACATCCACGTACGCTGACACAAAAGCAACAGTACAAGACAGCCGAGTGACGAGAGAGCTCTACCATAAGTAGTATTTTCTAATAACACAGAATGCCACTTCACTTTGCTTTGCTTATTTTAAGGTGTTCAACCTTCATCTACAAGGTTATTGAAAATACACAGGAAAGGGATGGTTCACCATCCTGTAGAGACAGTATGTGCTGTAGTGTCAACTAACATTGTTTCTTAGAAGAGATGCCAGTAAGTGGTACCTCGTCTTCACCCAGAAAAACACTGGCCCAATTCAGCCTTCTCTCCATCTAGTAGTCACTTTTGGTGTTAAAGTGTGAGTTTCTAAGGCTACAGTAGGTCTAAAGGTCAGAATTAACCTGAATCTACAGTTACCTGTTACAACATAACAGAACACCTCAGCAGAACCACTTACCCATTTAATTAGAAGTATTTCATTTTCCACAACTGATTCATTGCTTTGTAACAGTACACAGGATATGTCCTTAGTGTGTATTTGGCCTTCCCCACTAGACAATAAATTAAAGATCATGGCAAGGCCTTAGTTTTTTATTCAATATACTTTTACTAAGCATCTAGGAATCCAGAACTATGCTGATACAATGAGAAAAAAAATTGTGAAAAATACTTTTAAAATTATAATTATTTATGTCCTTGAGATGCTTTCTTATCAAGGAAGTGACAAATATGCATGCAAATCAAATAAGAAAAATGTGGCAAGTAACATATATTTAGAATTGGTCTGGTCCCAGGATGTCAAAGAAAGGAAGGTTTGAAGAAGGTTTTGTGAGGACAGAGTTTAGAAGGGCTCTGAAGGAAAACGACAAGGACAAAGTAGAAGCAATAAAAGTCTAGAGATGGGAAGAAGAGTAGCAGAGACAGAGATTAGAAGCAACTCAGGTAAATTCTCTAAGCACCAGAGGAACATGTATCTATATCCCAACTATACCAACAAGTGTCTAGTACATAAAAGATGCTCAGTAAGTATCTTTACGCTGAAATGACTTCTAATACTAGCCCCATGATTCCAGACACGTCATTCTGTCTCCCTAATTTTAACACAGGAGTAACATCTATGGCCTTGACTATTCTCATAAGATTATTAATCTTATGTACGAAAGCATTTAGTAGAATATGAAGGTGTTATTATCAATGAGATAAGTCTACCAAGAGGGGTTGTATACTGACAGACTGGATGAGGCAGAATAGGCGAGTGAGGCTGGATACAATGAATGGCTTTGGATATTACCCCAAAACTGAGATTTAGGGTAATAGGAAATAACTCTAGGCTCTCAAAGACATTTTTGTTTTTAATAACAGCTTTATTGAGATATAATTCATCATAAAATTCATTCTTTTAAAGTGCACAATTAATTCACTGGTTTTTAGTATATTCACAGAGCTGTTCAATCATCACTATGTAACTTTGGGAACGTTTTCTCTCAGTATCATTTTAGTAACATTATTACTTACTGACAATAATATTTGCAGGTGAGGTGAAGACAGGGACACTAATAACATCCTATTGTAGCTTTCTAAATGATGTTATCATGGTAAGTTTATAAATGAAAATTAAGCATTTTACAACGCTGAAAGGAAATTGTCAGCAACAGAGACAGATTGGCTGGCTGTCCAGTGCAAGACTAGGTCAACAAATACTCTAATATTCTAAGTTCAGAGAACAGTGAAACCACTGATGGGAACAGTAAGATTATTAGGATGGTAGCTTATTTAGACATGCTGATTTTTGTGTCTGCCACGACGTAATCTAAAGAAGCTATTCTACAGAATGTTGGAAATAAATAATTGATCAGTTGGGGTTAGGGGTTGGAACTAGATGCACAGAGATATGAATTAATATCCTAAGACTGCATAAAAAAGAGAACAGATGGCCAAGGCTTGGGTAACAACAATCAGTCAGGGCTGGCCGGGAGGCGGAGAGGTGGCAGGCTATACACCGAACCAAAACGCCTCATAATATAAACACTGTGCTGCCTCTTGTTTTGTACTTTTTGCTTGCTTTTTACTTCCTGGAGATCACTCCCTGTCAGTGGAACTTCTTCATTCCTTTTTTATAACCTTCTTATTTATGTATAACTTAGCCAGAGAAGTACACAAATAATGAATTACGGAAAATAAGCACGCTCCTTTAACTACCACGGATGTAAACAGGGCAGGATTACTGCCCCAGGACTCTCCTTGGGGCCCCTTCCCAATCACTACCTCTCCTGCTCCACAAAGGAAACCATCAGAGTAATACACTGAATTCTCAGCACCATGAAAAGTTTCACTGTTTTGTTTTTTTTTTTTTTTTAAATCCTCGCCAAAGGATATAGTTATTGATTTTAGAGGGAGAGAAAGGAGGACGGAGGGAGAGAGTAAGAGAGAGAGGTGGGGGGGTGGAGAGACAGAGACAGAGAGAGAGAGAAAGAGAGAGAGAGAGAGGAAACATCAACATGAGAGAGAGAAACAAGGACTGACTGTCTCTCCTACATGTCTCAACCAGGGATCAAGTCCACAACCAAGGCATGTGCCCTGACTGGGGACAGAAATCACAATCTTTTGCTGTACAGGTCGATGTTCCAACTAACGGAGCCACCCAGCCATGGCCCGCCAGTTTCTGAATGTTAAATGAAATCACACAGTATGCACTCACTTTGTCCGGCTTTTGCCTTGAGAGTATGTTTATGAGATTCACTCGTATTGTTTTGTGTAGCTGCCTCATTCACTTTCACTGCTCTGCAGTGTTCACCAAATACACACTCTGACCCAGAATCTGGAGTTAGTGAGGATGCCACCACATCTAATTTTGCTCAAGAGGCTGCCGATGTTTTTTTCTTTTGTCATTCTAATTTTTCTGTTTTTACAAAAGATCTTTTTTAAAATTTAAAACTATGCATTCATTGTGATCTTTCTCAGACCGAAATACTCAGCTTACATGTTTTCATCATCATAGGAAAGCTGTGATATTCTAGCCCAGCACTGCCCAACGGAAAATAATATGAGCCACATATGTATTTTTAAATTTTCTAGTGGCCCCATTAAAAAAAGAAAAAGGTGAAATAAATTTTTATAAAGTATTATATTCTATTTAAATCAATGTGTCTAAAATATTATCAAACCCAGTAATCTAAAACAATTATAAAAATATTACTTTATTTTTTCATACTAAGTCTTCCAAATCCACTGTGCGTATTACACTTACAGCACATCTCATTTTGGATCAGCCACATTTCAGGTCCTCGAAAGCCACAGCAGAGTAGCTACCCTACTGGACAGTAAAAGTCTAGCCCTTTTATTACGAATTTGAAGCAGTAACAAATTTCATTAAGATTTCCATGCCGAAATAAACAGCAATACAAGTAGTGACTCTGTTCTTTAAATATAGTAAACATATATATACAAGATTAAATAAAGCAGAACTTCATGCTTCCATTGCCTTATAGAAGAGTATACAGGTTAACAGTGTTACATAGTATCTTTCACAAATACTCCTAATCTAATAAACTTAAAAAGAAAAAAAAACTTGCATGTATGACAAAGATGTCTTACAGACTTTCATCCATTTAACAAACTTCAATACAAAAATAAATTATAAACATGTAAAATCACCTATTACCAGACAACATTCAGGATACTTTACTCCTTTAAAGTACAAATAAGCCTCGTCTAGGAAGTCCTTCTTAGTCAAAAAAAAAACAAACCCACACACCTTCAGGGTTTTATGGTCTTTGAAACAAAATAATCACAAAAGGAAAAATAAGTATTTGAATTAACAATGTACTTTTTGAGCAATATGTAGCTTATGCTAAAGGAAATACACCCAGAAATAGTTTAAAATAGGCCATTTAATCTAAACAATTCTTATCTCTTTTTTTCACTCCACTGTCTTTCACTCTTCTATATTTGTCTGTTTCTTTGGTGCCGCCTAATATATGCCTTTCCCTTATATTTCCTATAAACTGGAAGTCAGAAGAAAAGGCTTAATTTAATTAGACTTAAATCTTTGCGGCAAGAGGTATACTGTGTATTTCAACAGGCATATTTTGTTTGTCCAACTATTCTTTTTTCAAACCAAAAATCTCATGATTAATTACTGAGTAAAACTTCTAGAGTTAAGAAAGAAGCTAAAGAGACATTCATTAATAAATCTGGCAGGCTAATATTCAAATCAAAAATAACTATTCTAAAAAGGCAAGAGAAACAGGGAAGTGTGCGGGTCTTTTAAAAGGGGCCTGTTCTAAACACAGACAGACAGTGAAATAATTTCTCAACAGGTTGCTTAACTTTAAGAAAAAAATTTAAATCCTTTACAAAGAGAGGATGTAGGTATCAAAATTCAAAGCCCAATTTTATTTTTTGGAACAAGACAAGTGTTTAGAATTTACTCTAAACTTAGTGATATTTAAGTAACTCTTATCTATGATTTTAGCACTTTAGCTGCTCAGAAAAGTAAGTCACTGGTAAATATGCCAAGATTAAAAAGTTCCGTATTTTACTTAATGGTTACCCTCCTAATATCACAGACTTTTAGAATTCAAAGAGATCTTAAGAGAAAATGAAGGCTATGATTGTGACAATATTGACACAATAAAGCCAAGGCCCATGAAGGCTGTTTTATTTCTAGGGTTACCCAATCTGTCGGCGGCAAAGCAGCACTCTGAACCCAAGTCTTACTCCCGGCAAGGCAGTGCAAGTGTTACAGAGCCATCGGCCGTGAAGGGAAACGTGTTTCTGAAGCTACAATATGTACATTTAACTCATTAACAATATTCACAACGACCACAAAGCAAGCATCTACTTACCGTGTGGCAGATAGACACATCGTACATGACCTAGAATTCTTTTCATACTCCCTAACTTTTTATAATAGTTAAGGAAACTGGAAATCAGAATTTAACCAATTTGCCACAGATCACACAGCTAACAAGTAAGGAAGGAGACTCGAAACCAGCTCGACTGTGAAAAAGCAAGAGCACCTTTCACCTCGCTGTCTTACCTTGCTGCTTGGCCACACTGGAACTAGCAAAGAGTGAAAATTAAAAAGAAACAGCTGCTTTCAACCTTCAACTCTTAAATTTTCAAGTGGCATAAAAAATGTTTTAAAATGTAAAACCAAAAACAGTTAAAACTATATTACACATAGACAGACTTTATTGAGATACAATCTTGTCACTTTTATACATTTGATCTTGAATATTCATTTACAGAAAAAATAAAACTAACCATCAAGCCATTCTTTCCCTAGAACCCAGTAAAAATAAAATGATCTCATTCTAGGAGGTTCTCAGAGCCTTAAAGAACACGGCCTTCACTTCACCTACTCCATTAAACCAACACTAGTGAGACTGTCTACATAATGACTCTCAAAATATAGTCCCTGGATCACCGCTATCAACTGGAATGGAGTCGGGAGACCGATGAAAATTCAGGACAGCGTGCATGTCCTGAATGATGAAATATTCCCAGGAGTGCAAAAAAACCAGAGAGGCAGTTTATCTAAATAACATTATAGGATTATCATCACAATTTATTTGTATTTAATGTAGTCATTACTATTCTATTTCTCATCTCATACTTTCAAAATGTCCAAACTTTCCCACTGATAATTCCTTTCTAATATAATTCTTAACTAATAGATTCCACTCTGGCACAAAAATCAGTAATTTTTTATTCAATTTCCTATTATTCCACTTTGCTAGACCTTAATCCTCTGTCTAAATAATCTTCAAAAAATACACAAGAGCTGTACTGTTTTCTTCCTAATCATAAGCTACTTTTTATTTCTTTAATGTTCTTATGGATAGCACTGCCAATCACTGGAAAACATCTTTATTTTGCACATGAAGAAACTGAGGCCCAAAGAGATTAAGTGAATTGCTCCAATGGGATCAAAACTCAAACCTCCAGACATCCTTTGTAATTCTGAGAGTAACAGAGTAAGGAAGCAGTCCACGTGAGAACACATTACCAAATCTCAGAACTAGACCTGACTCTAAGAAAGAGCCCAACGCATGCACACACACCCCACTCCACACCAGCACACATCACACAAAAAGGAACTCATGCACAGGCATGAAGATACACACCCGTGCAGGCACGGACACACATGCACATAAAAGCCCACATTCCCTCAACTTGTTTAAGAACTACAAAGAAAACAGTTGATTCCAAATAGCAGTTAAACTGTATGAGCCACAGCACAGAAGGCTGTTGATAAAGATGCAAATATTATCTCCTTCCACATATCTTGTTTTATAGTATGTGCACAAAAAGTAATCAAAAGAAACAATTGTGTTTTAGTATGTCTATATGTTTTTATGTTTGAAATACAATTCAGCATGATGAGTACAGGAATGTAAATCCCTAGCAATTATACCATTTCTAAAATTTATCATCTATACCCACCTATTTCCCAAAAGGCTTTAAAGCTCATAAGGCAAGTAAAAGAAATGTAAAAAATAAAAATCTGATAGAGATGGCAGGATATCACTATAAAAAAATACCATCGTAGTCCTGGCCTGGTGGTTCAGTTGGTTGGAGCGTCATCCCACGCACCAAAAGGTAGGCAGTTCCGATCCCCAGTCGGGGCACATATGGAAGGCAACTGATTGATGTTTCTCTCTCAAATCCATGTCTCTCTCTCTCTAAAACCAATAAATATATCCTCAGGTGAGGATTAAAAAAATACCATCTTATTACAGCTCACTATTGAATATTAAATTTAATACTGAGTTTCCTATTAATAGGAAAACCTTCACAGATTCTATAATTCTCTTTTTCTCATTAAAGGAAGCAATGCTATCTTATCTGATGAAACTGTCTTTTTCCCTGGAACTAAACTTTTAAAAGGAGGTATCATAGAGATTCTTTTATAAAGGATCCTAAATACTCGACAGACAGAAAAGGCAGACCCATTCTTCAAAGGGCCTTTGCTCCAGTGACAAAAGTTATGGGGATAATGTAACCAATGAAAGTGTTTTGATCCCTTTCTTTTCTTCTACTCCTTCAAAATAGCAGAACAAAGTCTTAGAGCTCATCGAATTTAACCTATTCCTTTTATAAAGACTCTTCCTCTATTTTCTCTTTTCTCCTTCTGCCTGAGGTGGCTAGCATTGCTCCTACTACCCAAGATCATAGGAAGCCAATGAGGCCTATTCTGAAACAAAGACTGTGACCAAACTGAAAATACCTTCAAAGGCCAAATGTGAAAACCCTGCCATCCCTCTCAAGATAGGAAATAACATTCCTCTTTATTATTACAGGTCAGCTCTGGAAGCAGTCTGCTCACTTGCCTTGTGAAAGTTCTGTGAGAAAACCCCACCTATTTGCTCCAATTCCCTCTGTCCAAGCATAACGATCACGGTCTCCATCTGCCACTATTTCTTCCCAAACCATCCCACAATTCAAGACAAACAAACGTACTTTTCCTTTCACTCTGCCAGACCATCACACATTCATTCAACAAGAATTTATTAAGCATCAAAAACATGCCAAGCACTGGGCTGGGTTTTGGGGCACACTGGCAGGGAAAGCAAATGTGAATCCTGCCCTGCAAAGTTTAGCGTGGCCTGGTGCCGGAGGTAGCTCCTAAAGATAATAAATGGCATATAAAATACCCACATTACCTGTGCCAGGCACTGTTTTGAACATATTCAAACTTGAAGTGTCTCATTCCTCACAATAATCCTCTGAGAGACATAATTGTTGTATAGAGAAGGATACAGAAGTGCAGAGAGGTCAGGCAACTTGTCCAAGGTCACTACAAAGCCAGCAATACATATAACTACAAACTGTAACAAGTCATACAAAAGAAACTGAAAGAAGAGAATGAGTGGGGTGGAACCTGCGGTTACCCGCCTGGGAAGTGTTTCAGTTAGTACCGGAGCAACAGTTCTCACAGGTCTATGGGATCTTTGCAGAAATCCACCAGGTCAGAAGTATTCTCGGAACAATAAAACATTATTTGCCCTTTTCACTGTGTTAACATTTGTACTGAAGGTGCAAAAGCAATGGTAAGTTAACTGCTGCTTTTTCGCACAAGACAGTGTAGTAGCACCGCTGTGCCAGTAGTCACTGTACTCTACCATGCACTTGCAGTTTTAAAAAAAGCCCATTTAAGAATGTCCCTGAGGAAGCAGTAAAAATTTAATTTTTAAAAACCTTGGCCCTCGAATACCTGTTTTTAAACTTTGCTGCAAAGAAACAGGAAATATGCATAAAGTGTACCTGCAGCATATGAAGCTATGTTATCTCCAGGAAATTATACAATTACTGGAGTTGCAAAGCTGAACAGTTATTTGTGGAAAACTATTTTTATTTGAAAAAAGAACAAACTATGGTTCTTAAGATTAATAATATACTTGGCAGATACGTTTTGAGAATAAACAAATTTGTTATTTCAAGAAAAACAACTGACGACATTTGTTGCCAAAAAAAAAATTGTGCTTTTGAGTGAAAAGTAGAATTTTGGAAAATGTGAATCCATCATCAGCACTTAAGACTTTTCTGATGAGAAAGATATTAATAAATGTGATTTCTTGACATTTCATAATGGGATGTGCCGACATTTGAAAGACCTGCATAACTCAGTGAACCAACATTTTCAAAGTAGCCAATGCATGACACTAAAATCATGCCTGGGTAGAAGACCCATGAAAAGACTACATAGATAAACCAATGTAACTTAATGCAACAGTGTATGGAAAGTTCATGGATAGAGTTTCAGGCTCCACGTTGTAACTAACCTTTAAGAAACTATCTTTTACTATTAAAGAAGAAAATGCACAATAATCTGAAAGGGCTACTAAAATATTCCTTTCCTATCCAACTACATAACTCTGTAAGGTCAAATTTTCCTCCAAAACTATACCAAAGCCACATATCACAACTATGTGAATATAGAAGCAGGTGTGAGAATCCAGCTGTCTTCTATTAAACCAGATATTTAAAAAAAAAATTTAACTGTAAAACAGTGCTACTCAAATTTTTTACTATATACTTATTTTTTACTAAAAATGATATTTATATTAATATGTAATGGCTTATTGTTGCTTTTTTACTGCTATAGCAAATATTTTATGTTTTCTCAGTTTTCATTTCTAATTAGTAAATACCAGTACTTATAACCCACATTTTTTTAGCAAAGCTCTTTGGGGACCCCATAAATGTGTAGAGTGTAAAGGGGTCCTGAGACCAGAATGTCTGAAAACTACTGTGTAAGAGTTTCTGAAAGGAGACCTATCTGACTAGGTCACACAGATAAGAGGGAAGAGCAGGAAGATAGGTCATTGGAGATTTATCCGGTCAGGTCATACAGCGTTTGTCAGCTACAGTAAGGAGTTTCATTTTATTCAAAGGACAATCAAAAATTTTTAAGCAGAATGACATGATCACATGTATGTTTTAAAAGGGGCAACTGGGTTAATATAAGAGACAACACGAATGAACCAGGGTTGAGGGATCTAAGATGGAGGCATATAGATACATCAGTGATGTATTTTTGAAAGTACTTTGATATCAACCTCAAAACAAAGCTCCAAATATAAAACGATTCCTGCTTCCATTTCAATATTAAAGAACTCGGCTGCTCTATGGGCACACTGATGGTGGGGTGAGAAGAACCAACCTCCCCGGTGCTATGGAAATGTCACACACACACACAAATACACTAAATCCATACTCAATACTCTAATACAATGATGTTTAAATTATTTTAGTCACAGTCTCAAATTTTTCATAAAATGGAATACCATGACATATTAACTCACAAATCACATCCTTATAAATCGGAGATCAAGGGATGGATGAACCTGCAGACTCAACCATTCACCAAGAGCAGACACTGCGCTCGACACTACCGACAAAGTCAAGGAGACAGACACCACCCCAGCTCTCTCAGGACTTGCACTGCAGAGTGGCTACTGGTAATCTGGAGGATTCGTAGCAGAACACTGGACGTGTTTCAAATAATTTATTCATTCAATAAATGCTTACTGAGTATACAAAGTGTGCCAGGATCTGGAAACGAAAAGATTTGACTAAGATGGGGATTCTGCCTAAAGACTTTCACTGTCTAGTAGAAAGAATTAAAAACAAATTTCCAATTATTAAGCACTTTTATAGAGGTGCCAATTCAAAAAGAAGTGAAGGGGGCCACTCACAAAGGAGAAAAAGTTGACCTGAGTGTTGCATGGGAATCAGGTAATACATGGAGTAGGGAAAAGGTCTGAGATATGAACACCCCTAGCGAGTGAGATAAGGACAAGTAGGTAGGAAAGGTTGGTATTTAATGTATGTTTCAAATTTCTAATTTTATAAAGGGGCAGAACACCAATTCTGTGATCTACATATAAATAAACCTGATAGCCATACTCAAACACTCAATACGGTTTGGGGCACTATGAAACCAAAAAGCATTCATAAAGAGATACTATTACCCCCTAAAGTCACCAAAGCACCTGATAGTTCAGGTTAATTCACCTAAACATAGTCCCAACCCTCAAAGAGCCTGCCCTCCGGAGCTAGAGAGATGTGGTAACAATTAACTACGGCATGCACAATGTAACAAACCTAACAGTCCAAGAGGGTTCAAGATGTTATGACAGCCTCTTCCTATAGAGAGCAGAGAGGAGTAGGGTGAAGAAAACCTTCACAGAGATGGTGATGCAAGTGGTATCTTGAAAGATGAGTGGGTGTTCAATACTGTAGACAAAGGGGACAGGGAAGGAATTATACACAGAAGCCTAAGCCAAAGCAGAGATGCCACGACAGGGCAAGGCCTATTTACAGAACTGCAAACAGACCAGTTTGACTGAGGTGAGAGTAACTAAGAAGGGGAGACAAAAAACAAGGCCAGACAGAACCGGCACTGATCACCATGCTACAGAGTCCGAATTTTAGCCAGTAAGAAATAGGGAGGTATAAAAAGAAGAGTGACAGAATCAGAGTTGCTTTTTTGACATGAACCGTTATAAAATGAAATATTTTAAAATGATTTTGACAAGTAAAACATGGTTTGAAGGGGGTAAAAAGCAATAAAGAGACTGTCAGGAATATATAAGAAAAATAGGGACTATTAGGAAGTTAAAATAAAGAATAAGGACCTGCACAATCTCCTAAATTTAACTCATGATCTTTCCTGCCAGACCTGCCCCTCCTGGTAAGTAGCATGTAATACCATTTCTTTAGTGAACTGTCTAAGTCTCCTAGGGCTGTCAAGACAAGTAACCACTAACTTGGTGGCTTAAAAGAACAAAAATTTCTCACAGCTCAAGATGCCAAGAGCCCAAAATCAAGGTAATGGCAGGGTTGCTTCATTCTGGAGACCCTGAAGGAGAAACTGTCCCACGCCTACCTTCTAGCTTTTGGTGGCTGCCAGCAATCACTGACATTTCTTGGCTTGTAGACCTGTCACTCCAAGTTCCAATTCTTTCTTCACACAGCTTTCTTCTCTCTGTCTCTGTGTCTCCTCTGAGTCTCTCTTATCAGGACACTCTCTTTGGATTTAGGACCCACTCTAATCTGCTATGACCTTATCTCCATCCTTACATTAATTACAGCTGCAAAGACCCTAGTTCCAAATGAGGACACATTCTGCAGGTCTGGGTGGACGTGAATCTGGGGAGGCAATATTGAACCCATTATAGGCATCAACCAATACATTTCCCAAACAGAAATGTGGTATCATCCCTAACCCCTAACCTGTCCTCTTCCTCATCCTCTGCAACTACAATTCATTAATTATCAAATTCTATTTCTACTTTTTTAATTGAAGATCGTCTCCTTTTCTTCATCCCCATTACTGTTTTCATTTCAATGACAATCTTGTCTATACAGCAAACTCCTTGCTACAGCACTGGATGAACTCAATGCGTACTCTCATTACTGCGCCTGTTAATAAACAAGTATTGCTGGAGAAAGTCACATAACAAGGCAGACTGGTTGTACCATGAATACGTGGTAACCAACTCAATGTAAGTCCTCGACATTGCCTGGTAGTCCTTCTGTTTTTCTGGCCAACTGACTCTCCCACTCTTCTGTCAGTATTTCAAATCTTTTTCACTGTCCTTAAGCTTTTACTTTCACCCACTTTCAGCAGTTGTCCTGGGCTCCTACTTTACAGAGAGGAAAGAAACCATCACACAAAAACTCCCTCAACCTCCTACTTTGTGTGCTCATCATCTCTCCTTTCTAAGTATAATAGTTGTCCTTTCAATATAAGACCATTCTCTCTACAAGTATTTTGGATCTCATCTTCATACAGGAACCTTACTAATGCTAATTATCCCCCCTTTTCTCTACAATATTCAGCTTTCCCCTGAACCACATGGTTCCTATTGGCTTATAAATATATTCATTTAAAAACAAAGTAAAAGCAAAACCTCCTTTGACCACCACTCTCCCTTCCAACTCCTGATCCAGCCACACTCACTTTCTGCCTGCTTTTCTCGCTATCTTCTTCTCCCACCAGACATAAATAAATGTGTTTTGGAAGGCTTATCTGGTTTGGTAGTCTCAGGCCCCTTACTTTATAGTCCCTGTAAAATGAGAATAGCAATACTAAACTTGCCTCACAGGGCCGTTGTGAGAATTAGATGAATCAATATATGTAAAAGACTTAGACTGTAAATCGAGAAGGACACTGATACTATCGTGTTTATCCCACTAAATTTTCCTAAGAGCTTTGTCAAATTCCTCTAAATAGTTCATGCATGCAGGAAATAGTATGTCTGTGTGCAGCAACAGCCATTGATCTCAAATTGTTCAAAGCAATCAGGAATCTAACTGTCTGATTTACAAACCTAGTTTATCAATGTGAAGGTAGATCTAAGAACTGAAATGTTAAAAGGTGAGCTAAGGTATTCTGATGACAGAATCTTTGCGCTTAAGTCCTAAGTTAACACAGCAAGCAGCCTGGTGTAATTAGTTTCTCCTCATATAGTAGGAAGGTGGCAGTCTGGACCCCTGGTGACCCACACGTCCATCTACACCCTTTCCTTTCCTTCATACATACACATGCACCCACTCCTAGTCACATTTGAGGCCCAGATGCTCAAGTGGGCAGTTTTCTAGTCGTTTCACTGATGCGTTAAATGGGATCTGATGATCGGCGTTGAGAGCCACCCTCTCTGGCGCCCGAAGCTCACCTCTAGCTTGTGGTTGATTTGGGACACAGTCTGGACTTTGTGGCAAAGCTGCGCAAAGCAGGAGCTCAAGCTGGTCATCTTCTGTCGCCCCTCGTAAGTGATGTCTGCCTGGTCCGGGTCGATCTCGCCCAGGAGCAGATCCACATCCACGAAAGCCTTGTCGAACTCCTTCTCCAGCACCTCCAGCCACCGGAACATGGAAACCCCACCGGGTGAGACTCCCATGGCGCAAGAGGCGCCCCCTGGTCCCCCTCCGGCCGGAGCCGGGCACGGGCCGCCCGCTGACATGGCGCCGTCTAGGGCCTCCCCCGACTGCTGCTGACCCCCACAGCCCACCCCGCGCGACAGGAACTGCTGGGACTGCGAGGATCCCCGCGAACGCACGCTCGTCCCTCCCCTCCTTTCCCCTCGCGCAGCTAATGCGGGCGATGCTGTCCTGGAGTGGCAGGAGCGGCGAGCAGAGGCAGCGACGATGGCACTAGGAAGAACCCGCCAGCCCACCTCCTCGCCAGCCCGGGCTGCGCAGGCGTAGCGAGGACTTTGGCGGACGCAGCCGGGGGGGACGAAATGGGCGGGGCTAGGATGTGCCATTGGCCTATGAAAAGCCTCTGCAGGGGACCGGCCTGTTCAGTGGCCATATTGACAACTGGCAAGTTCCTGCGTGAATGCCCGTGGAGCAGAGGCGCATGGTGTTGGCTTCCAATTGGAAAGTCCCGAGGAAGGGAAGGGTGGCCACGTCTTAGAGAGAAATGGCTTCCGCTCGTTTGACTTCACAGTGGGCGGGAGCCGTTCTAAAGT
>PVKM010010428.1:0-34926 GCA_004027735.1 Carollia perspicillata
TGACACAATAATAACCTGGAGCTGTGTAAGGACCACAGTCAGACCCAAAGAAGGATCATCCCAACAACTGAGAAACTGAGACAAATTTCACTTTGCTATTCCAGACAAATTGTGTGTTATTGTTTATTGTATCATTATTTTTTTCATAATTTTATTCATTTTCTTTTATTAGTATTTTTTTACTTCTTTTTGTTTAGTGTTCTTCATCTTGTTCATTTAATTACATTGTTTGACTGGTTTTTCTTGTTCTCTCTTTCATAGTGTATTTTTAATTTTCCTTCTTTTACTTCACTTTTGTTCCAAAGGCACACTACTCTAGGTCATGTACTTCCTATTCTTGTTATTCAGGTCACATCAATTCTGTCATATGATTGTTGTTTCAGTACTATTATAAATAATTGTTGTTCCATACAATTGTAAATAACACATAGCACCAGGATCTTAGTTCATTTCACTGACTTCTGGAAGGTTTTTACTGTTGTGGTCAACTCTATTCTCTTGCACACTACACCTATTTTCTATCCTTTACTCTCACTGTATTTTATAATCTGACATCCCTGAAGCTCACTGACTTCTGGATCCAACTCACAATCCTTCCCCCCTCTAACAAGAATCTTATCTTTTTTCTATCCTTTCTAAAAAGTGCCTAGTTGGGTGAAATATCACAGTTAACATTATACATATCCAAAGGATCTCCCATCTCTTCTCTATGGGTTGGTATTTTAATCCCATAGAATCTACTCCCTCTGCCTTAATTCATTTTGCCTTCTTTTTCCAACTGATCACATAAGAGTAGGTGGAAGCTGTGAACACTAGTATGCCTGCTGGAAGTGAGAACCCACCAACAAAGAAACCTCCAACAGATAATGGAAGAAGGTGAAGGTGTGTGTGGAAGCCACACTAACCTCCACCCAGGACAAATCTGGAATTACAACTAAATGGTGGAAAAATTACCCAAAACAAACAACTGAACAATAGCAAGACAGAAACCTCAAAACCTCAGGGAGACAGAAAAGCCAGCTTCACATAAGCACAACAGCATAGAAGACATGGTGGGCAGAGTGACCCTCAGTTAACCAGCTGGAGGGAAGGACCCACCAAAGAAAGACCCAACAACAATCAAAGTGAAAAGACATACAGAAAGCCAACATAAATGACAACACAAGATGAGCAAGTTCAGAGGGTCAAGGAAACTGCACCATTGAATCTCATAGGTATCCTACCATAGAAGCTCACACCATAAATGTATGAAATCAGAACAGATCAATTTAAGAAAAAGAGACTAACACAAAGAGTCTCACAAACAATGGGAAGACAAAGAAATAAACCCAAATGAAAGGAAAGTAGGAAGCCTCAGAAAGAATGCTGAATGAAACAGAAGCAAGTCAACTATCAGATACTGAGTTCAAAGCAATGGTTATCAGGAAGTTCAATGATCTCACAGAGAATTACCAAAAACTACAGGGGAATTACACTGAACTCACTGCAAACTATATTAACATGAAAAAAGAAATAGAAACTAATAACAAGGGCCAAGAGGAAATGAAGAACACAATTTCTGAGTTGAAGAATACAATAGAAGAAATTAAAAGCAAGCTAGATAAAGCAGAGGATTGAAACACTAAGCTGGATGACAAGGTAGAAAAAAACACCCATAAAGAACAAGGAAAAGAGACTCAGAAAGAATGAAGACGTGTTAAGGGAGCTGCAGGACAACATGAAACATAATAATATCTCTATAATAGGTATACCAGAAGGAGAAGAGGAAGGAACAGAAAACCTGTTTAAAAAAGTAATGATGAAAAACTTCCTCAATTTGATGAGAGAAAAAGTCACACAAATCCAGGAAACACAGAGAATCCCAATCAAGAGAAACCCAAAGAGGCCCAATTCAAGACACATCACAATTAAAATGGTTAAATTCCAAGACAAAGAGAGAATCTGAAAGGCAGCAAGGGAGAAACAAGTAATGTACAAGGGAGCCCCAATAAGACTAATAACTAACTTTCCAATAAAAATGGTCCAAGCCAGAAATGAATGGCAAGGAATATTCCAAGTAATGAAAACCAGAGGCCTGCAACCAAAACTACTCTACCCATAAAGGCTCACATTAAAATGGAAGGACAAACACGGTGTTTCCCAGACAGAAGAAGCCTCAGAGAATAAAAGTCCTCCAAATGAGCTCACCAAGAAATGCTAAAGGGTCTGCTTTAAGAAAAGGAAAAAAATAAAGAGTGAGAGATAGAGGAACACAGGTACAAAAAATGGCAATAAATAAGTACCTATGAATAATAACCTTAAACATAAATGGACTAAATGTTCCAATCAAAAGACATAGAGCAGCTGAATGGATAAGAAAACATGACCCACACATATATTGCCTACAGGATACCCACCTCAGGACAAAAAACCTACACAAATGGAAAGTGAAGGGGTGGAAACAAATTTTCCAAGGAAATGGGCAGGAAAAAAAGCTGGGGTAGCAATACTTATATCAGACAAAATAGACTTCAAATGAAGGGCCATAAAAAGAGACCCAGAAACATTATTATAAAAATAATAATATCTCTATAATAGGTATAACAGAAGAAGAGGAAGGAACAGAAAACCTGTTTAAAAAAGTAATGATGAAAAACTTCCTCAATTTGATGAGAGAAAAAGTCACACAAATCCAGGAAACACAGAGAATCAAATAACTCCTGACACACACAAAAAAAGGTCACTTCATAATACTCAAGAAAAGAATCCATCAAGAAGATATAAACATTATACACATATCTGCACCCAACATTGGAGCACACAAATATATAAGGAAAATCTTGGAGGATGTCAAGAAAGATATTGACAGCAACACAATTATATTAGGGGATTTTAACACCCTCCTGTCAAAAATGGATAGATATTCCAAACAAGATATCAACAAAGACATTGCAACATTGAACAATGTCCTAGATCAAATGTATTTAACTAATATATTTACAGCCTTTATCCCAAAGAAGCAAAACACACATATTTTCAAATGCACATGAAACATTTTCAAAGATAGACCACATGATAGGACACAAACCAAACCTCAAAAAATTCAATAAAATTGAAATTATATCAAGTATCTTCTCTGACCACAATGGACTGAAACTAGAAACCAACCTCAAGGAAAAAACTCAAAAACACTAAAACTCATGGAGATTGAATAGCATTCTATTAAACAATGAATGGGTCAAGGAAGAAATCAAAAGTTTCTGGAAACAAATGAAAATGAACTCACAACAACTCAAAATTTATGGGACACAGTGAAGGCAATCATGAGAGGGAAATTCATAGTAATAAGCACCTACCTAAAAAAGATAGAAACATTTCAAATTAACAACCTAACCCAACATCTGCAAGAACTCAAGGAACAACAACAAAGACAGCCCAGAGCAAGTAGAAGGAAGTAAATAACCAAGATCAGAGCAGAATTAAATGATATACAGACTAAAAGCACAATTCTAAGAATCAATGAATCCAGGAGCTGGTTCATTGAAATGATTAAAAAAAAAAACAACAACAAGAAACATTTAAATAGACTCAAAAGAAAAAGAGAGAGTAGACCCAAATAAACAAAATCAGAAATGAAAGAGGACAGATTACAACTGATACCACAGAAATACAAAGGATTATAAGAAATTACTATGAAGCACTATATGTCAAGATATTTGAAAACCTAGGTGAAATTGATAAGTTTCTAGAAAAACATAACCTTCAAAAACTGAATGAAGAAGTAGAAAGCCTGAACAAACCAACAACAGCTGATGAAATTGAAGCAGTAATCAAATAACTCCTGACACACAAAAACCCTGGGCAAGATGGTTTCATAGGATAATTTTACAAAGCCTTTAAGGATGACCTAATCCCTATCCTTCACAGAACATTCCAAAAAATCCAAAAAGATAAAAGACTCCCAAACTCTTTTTATGAAGCCAGCATCATCCTAACCCCAGAACCAAATATAGACATAACAAAGAAAGAAAACTTAAGGCCAATATCACTGAAGAACATAGATGCTAAAATGCTCAACAAAATATTGGCAAACTGCATCCAGCAATACACTAAAAAGATCATATACCATGACCAAGTGGGATTAATCCCAGGGATGCAAGGATGGTACAATATTTGCAAATTAATAAATGTAATACATCACATAAACAAAACAAAAGACAAAAATCACATGATCATATCAATAGATGCAGAAAAAGCACTTGGTAAGGTACAGCAACCATTTATTATAAAAAGCACTTAGCAAAGTGGGAGTAGAGGGAGCATTCCTCAACATAATGAACGCTATACATGAGAGACCTAAAGTCAACATCATATTCAATGGGCAAAAACTTAAAGCTTTCCCAGTAAGATCAGGAATAAGACAAGGATGTCAGCTTTCAGTGCTCCTATTCAACATAGTATTGGAAATACTAGCCACAGCAATCAGACAAAAAAAATAAAAAATAAAAAAAAAATAAAAGCCATCCAAATTGGAAAGGAGGAAGCAAAACTGTCATTGTTTGTAGATGACATGATAGTGTACATAGAAAATCCTACAGACTCCACCAAAAAGCTACTCGACCTAATAAGTGAATTTGGCACAACAGAGGGATACAAAGTTAATAGTCAGAAATCAAAGGCAATTTGTATACCCACAATGAAATATCAGAAGCAGAAATCAGGGGGAAAATCCCATTTGATACATTAACAAGATCAATAAAGTACCTAGGAATAAACCTAACTAAGGAGGTATAAGACCTGTACTCAGAAAACTAAACAACACTGAAGGGAGAAATTAAAGAAGACACAAACACATGGAAGTATATACCATGTTCATAGATCAGAGGAATTAACATCAGCAAAATGTCCATACTACCATAAGCAACTTATAGATTTAACACAATACTTATTAAAGTAACAATGACATATTTCACAGATGTAGAACAAACATTTCAGAAATTTATATGGAAAAATAAATGACCCCAAATAACTGCAGGAATTTTGAGAAGGAAGAACAAAGTAGGAGGGATCACAATACCTGATATCAAACTGTATTACCAGGTCACTGTAATCAAAACAGCCCGATAGTGGCATAAGAACAGACACATAGACCAATGGAACAGAATAAAGATTTCAGAAATAAACTCAAGTCTTTGTGATTAATTAATATTTGACAAAAAGGGAACAAGCACAAAATGGAGTCAAAATAGCTTCTTCAACAAATGGTATTGGGAGAGCTGGACAGCTACATGCAAGAAAATGAAACTTAATCACCAACTTACACCATACACAAAAATAAACTCAAGGTGGATAAAAGACTTAAATATAAGCTGTGACACCATAAAAGTCCTAAGGAAAACATAGGCAGGAAAATCTCAGACATTTCACACAACAATATTTTCACCAATATGTTCCCTAGAGCTAGGGACATAAAGGAAAGAATAAATCAATGAAACCTCATCAAATTAAAAAGCTTTTGCATGGCTAAAGAAAACAGCATTAAAATGAAAAGAGAACCAACTATACGGGAAAACATATTTGTCAATGATACCTCGGACAAAGGTTTGATCTCCAAAATATATAAAGAACTCACACGACTCCACTCCAGGAACACCAAAAAAAAAAAAAAGAAAGAAAAGAAAAAAGACACAATACAAAATGGGCAAAAGACTTGAACATACACTTTTCCAAGGAGGACATACCAAGGGCCTAGAGACATATGAAAAGATGCTCAGCTTCACTAGCCATCAGAGAGATTCAAATTAAAACCAAAATGAGTTACCACTTCACACTAGTCAGAATGGCCATCATAAACAAATCAACAAACAACAAGTATTGGAGAGGATGTGGAGAAAAGGGAACCCTAGTGCACTCACCATTGGTGGGAATGTAGACTGGTGTAGCCACTGTAGAAAACAGTATGGAATTTCCTCAGAAAAGTAAAAATGGAACTGCCTTTTGAACCAGCAATCACACTGCTGGGATTATATCCACTGCTAGGATTATATCCACTAGAAACACCAATCCAAAAGAACCTATGCATGCCAATGTTCATAGCAGCACAATTTACAATAGCTAAGTGCTAGAATCAACCTAAGTGCCCATCAGTAAATGAATAGATCAAAAAACTATGGTACATTTACATGATGGAATACTAGGCAGCAGAAAGAAAAAAGGAGCTCCCACCCTTTGTGACAGCACAGATGGAACTGGAGAGCATTATGCTAAGGGAAATAACCCAGACAGTGAGGAATAAATACCATATGATCTCACTTTCAAGTAGAACCTAATCAACAAAACAAGCAAGCAAGTAAAATATAACCAGAGACATTGAAATTAAGAACAATCTGATAGTAACCAGAGGGGACATGGGAGGAGATAATGAGAGGGAAGGGGGAAAGGGTTTTCAGGAGCAACTATAAAGGACACAGGGACAAAACCAAGGGGGTGGAGGTAGAAGCAGGGGAGGCAGGTGGGGGGAGTTGGTTGGAGTGTCAACCCATACATGGAAAGGTTTTGGGTTTGATCCCCAGTCAGGATAAGTACTGGAGGTAATAGATCAATGTTTCTCTCTCACATCAATGTTTCTCTCTGTCTCCCTTTCTCTCTTTCCAAAATCAGAAAACATATCCTTAGGTTAGGATTTATAAAACAAAATAGAAAAGACATTCTTCAAAGGCACACATAAATGTAACCACAATTGATCACATAGTGTCCATGAGGCAACTTCCAGCAAACTTTAGAGTTAAAACCCATAGAGACCACTAGTAATTAAATTAGAAATCAAAAATGAAAAGTTACATAGAGAATGCATATTACAAATATACATAGAGAATCCTACATACTTGGTATTTAAGAAATATATTTGGTGGCCTTTACTCTTAGTTAAGACAGAATTACTTCATTAAAAACAAGTCTCTTCAAAAACACCTATAAAAGTTGAGTAAAAAAATAATGATGATGAGTGAATGTAATTCAACCACTGTGGGTGAGAAAATTGCAAGTGATTTGGTGGATGGCTTTTTTTGTGTGTGTGTTTATATTTATTTTCCAAGATTTCTAAATTAGTAAGAATTACTTTTACTAAATTCAATAAGAATGACCTTTTTATTTAGTGACCATAAATAGTTATCATGAAGAAAATGTTATTAAGTTTTCTATTATTTACATCTTAATCAATAGTCACAATAGCACAATTTTTTTTTATGTGAAGGCCTTCAACTCTGTTTGGCATTATGAAAAATGTGCATATCATTTTACCCACCAATTTCACTTTTAGAAATTTATTGCCTCAAACATAGTCATACACCTTTCCAAAGGAGGAGGTAGAAGAATGTAGTGTTTATGCAGATGTATATTCTGAACTATTTTTTGATAGAACACTAGAAACAGCTTAGTGACCACTAAGGAGACAGTGAACTAAGCTATGCTGCATGATTTAATGGAATGCCATTTCATTTGTAACAAAGAATAAGGCAGGTCTGTATACGATGATACACTATGTAACTTCAGTTAAATATCTTTGGTTACAAGGAATAGAAATCAATTGTGGAGTACTAAAGCAAAAATGAAATGAATTGGAGAATATGGTCTGGTCTACAGAACGACCAGAAGGCTAGAGAGCAGAAGAGGCACTGGCAGCTCCGGACCACTCAGTACCAGTTATCAACCCATCGTCTTTTCTGGATATTGACAGTGTCTTTAAATGTCACTTCAATCCTTTAGTCACTGGTTGAGGAAGAGAGAGTTTGGGTCACATACCTAATATTTGACCACCAGAGGACAAGGGACATGATTTACATTCCCATAAGGAGTATGCAAAATTAGAAAAAGGTTATTTCCCAAAATAAAATCAGGAAGAAAAAAACATTGTCCTCTGCATACTGATACAGAAATAAAACAAACACAAAAGCATACATAAGTCATCATTAACCATTTCTGTTTTTAAAAATGAGAGAATGCATATTACAAGTATACATATACAACATATTCTTAAAAACCACTAAAACACTAGAAAGCATTTAAGATCTGTATCTCTCATTAGACTCTCAGTCCCATGAGGGCAAGACTCTCACTCATTGGCTCACCCAGCAGACACACAATCAATAGCTGCAGAGTAGTTAATATAATATAATTTTAAACAGGAGGACTAGGGGAGAGAGACTTACTTTTTATATGTTAATGTTTTTATCAAGTGCCTTTAGTTCTCTTGCAATTAGAAAGAGGGGTAAAGCCCTGGCTGGTGTGGCTCAGTGGATTGAGTGCCCCCGGACTGCAAATGAAAGGGTTCCTAGTTCAATTCCCTGTTGGCACATGCCTGGGTTGAGGGCAAGATCCCAAGTAGGGGGCGCACGAGAGGCAACCACACATTGATGTTTCTCTCTCTCTTTTTTCCTCGCTTCTCCTCTCTCTAAAAATAAATAAATATTTTTTTAAAAAGTACCTGATATTTAAAAAAAAAAAGAAAAAGAGGTAAAGAGATTAGTAATTTTAATTACATACAGGGTTGGGCAAAAGTAGGTTTACAGTTATTCATATGGAAAAAATAGAATAATTATTCTAAATAATAATGCAAGAATAAATGTTGTCTCCAGTAGTCATAGTTGTAAACCTACTTTTGCCCTACACTATATATATATATATATATATATATATATATATATATATATATTTTTTTTTTTTAATTTGAAAAATTCCTCACTCTAGGAAGTTTGGGAATAATTGTTACAAATGATCTGCCTTCCCCCTCCCCTAAACCATCTGATTATGTACACGACCAGGGAGAGTCAAATAGAAAAGGTCTCATTGTCCCAAGGAACTAAGAAGCATCTTCAGCAGGGAGGGTTCCCCTGCACTGCACACGATGCAGCTCAGCCACTCCAGGGCCTCAGGGATACTAGCTATAGAAAGATACATTGTCAAGGGGTATTTGGTCACCATATTCGGGCTCTAGCTATCTTTAGTAGTCTGCACTGATATAAATAATCTGCTATAAACATCGCTGAGTGCCTGAATAAATTTATATTAATAGGGAGACCCTAGAAAGAGAAAACAACAATGGCTTGATGACAGCAGTTGACAACAGAAGAGAATTTTGTGGGCTGAGATGATTGTAAAAGCAAACAATGGTGATATTGTCCTTCTGGTGTTATTGTGTAATGCTGTAATTTATGGACGAAGTGGAATTTCAAACAAAATAAACAGACTTGAATTTGTTAACTAATACAGTAAGCACAGAACATTCTGTTAAGCGAAAAGTAAAATGGGAATGTTTTATATACCCTTGCTATTTGCTAAAAAGAAATGTTTCCATTGTTTTTGCTAGCTCTTTGAGAATATCCTTTTTCATTTAATCTTGAAAACAGATAAAAATGTGGGTGAAATGCAATATTGTTAATGTATATCACTACATATTTATGTTATAGTTCTAGAAGTTTTTTTTTTAAAAAAGACAGTATATTTCACCAGCCAGAGAAACTCTCTGTGAAAATGTCAACTAATATATTCTTTTCTTTGAAAATGTAATGCCTCTCTAATCACAGGCATTACATGTGAGAGCAATGACAATAACTGCTCCTCTACTGCATGTAGCTTGTTATGTTAGGAAGCAACAATTTGGTTTCAGTTACACTTTTAAAAGAGGAACCACTTCCCTCTAAACTGTAAAAAGCAGGTCTGCATGTCAGTAAGTATTGTTAATGATAAGTTATTACTATTTCTGAAATTCTTGAATTAACCTTAGCACACTGGATAAAGAACAAGTTATAAATCTCATATCTCAATACTGGGAATAGTATCTATATGTAGTAGGTAATCAGTAGAACTTTGTTGAATAAGTAAATATTTGATTCTTCCATGGGCAAGGTATTATTTTAAGTTGAGAATACATTTGTTAAAGACAAAACTGAGTCTGAGAGAAAATTAACAAAGAATATTTATAAACTTGCAAGGTGGTTACTCATCAGCTATCACTTTAATTTCAGCAGGACTTCAAAGGTGTTAGAAAGGAGAGTAAGTTTTGAAGAGGGAAAAAAGGAAAGCCTAAGATAGCCTTTGATTGGCAAGAGTTCTATTAAGGTGGGATTTTTAGAAGCCAAGACAACTTTCTATGGGTACATTTAACAGTCCTTTGTTGGCTACCAAGAGCCAAGCAAGCACTTCTGGGACACTGTTCAAAAGGGCAGAGGGTTTCCTGTGGCCAGCCGTTTACTAGAACATGTGGTATTCAACAGGGTGCATTTTTCATGGTCAAACTGTCATGATGGTCCTTCATGAGAAGCTGCCTGCCACCTGGGTCCTGTTTTCCTCTCTCTTTAAAAAAAAGATAAGTAAAAAACAAATTTCTGTCTGTAATTTAGCCACAAAAATAAAATTGCCTAGAAAAATCTAAAATTAAATAAGTAAAGTAACAAATTTAAAATAAAAATACCACTGACACCCCAAAATCATCAATGCAATAAAAATAAAAGAATAATATAATTTTATAATTTCAGTGGTTCATGACAATTCATCTGATTTAAGTAAACTTGCATATTTATATTCAGGAGAACAAAGATAAACAAATTCCATATTTTAATGAAATTTGGGTGACATCAATAAAACATTTTTCTGAAGATTCAAGGGCATGATTTCTGAAGGTGTTATTATGTTTAGTGTGCAAAATAGCCATTTTTTTAAAAAAGCTCCTAAATGATATTTAAAAATTAACTGTGAGGATTCACAACCTTTCTAATGGCTTTGTCTTTATTGATTAATTTATGAAACTGCCATCAGGGGATAGTATTAGTGACCATTAGAAATTTTAGAACTAAATAGATCTTTGGCTTTATGCCCAGGAAAAATGTCAGCCCTATGCATAAAAGCAGGCAAAAGATAAAAATGATTCCATTATATCCATAATACAATCTTCTTATGGCTTTAGTACAAGTTTCTTCTCTGCTAACAGAAGTCCCTGCAGAAGGTTTAAACAATCTCAACAATTTCATTATGTGAGTGTAGCTAAATCCAATAATGTAAAAGGGCCTAGAGAGTTTCCCATATGCTCAATTCCATACCCTTTCTTCCAGGGAAAGTCAAAGAACTTGGCTCCCTGGAAACTGAATCTATTCTGATTGCCTGCGAGCACAAATCTTGCTTTGTTGACATCAATGCTCACTCCCCCGAGGACACACAAAGAAGACAAGAAGCCATTAGAGCTTCTCGTGACCCTGCTCTGAGCCAAATCCAGCTTCGCTTAAATGAATGAAAATACTTGTTACATGGCCTAAGAAGCTACTGTCCATTTGAAAATTAATTAGACCATAGCTTGATGAACAAGCGTAAGACACTTTCACAGTGTTCTTAGATGGATGACCCTGGCTGAGTTCCCAATTTTAACAAGTTTACCCTTAAGCAAAAACATGGCCTTTTGGCTAAGCTATTGCCTCCAATTATAATGCTTTCCTGAGTGGTAGCCAACCACTGCATACAACCCCACCAGAAAAGAAAGTTAGGAAAAGAGTGTGCTTTTAAGACTTTTACATGCAATTGTAATAGATGTTCTCGCAGGAAACTTTTTGGTTCAAGGAGCCAGTTTAGTTACACATTCCACAGAGGGACTTGGAGAAAATGTGAACATCTTGCACATGTCACAATCCACTCTAGACTAAGACTCCTTGAGGGTACAGATTCTGTTTTTCCTTGTAGTACTTTATACTGAGACCACAATGTTGGTAGATAAAACATAAGCCTACATGTAAATCTGGTTTTCAGTGTCAGGCTAATGGTGCCCTGTGCTGACTACAGACAGGAAAGAACCTCTGGGTGTCAGATTCTGGGCCACTCTACTCACAGAGAGTCTAATAGCTACTTTAAAAACTAATCCGTATGTTGCTACACATAGGAAAGGCCCTTAATAAATATATTGGGTATGACAATATAGCTGATGCTTAACTATGTGTAATGTGGAGTTGAAGGCAGAGATAACAGGAATTGGACATATTGTGTGGAAAATAAAATTCCAGAGACTCCAAAAGTAGACACATTTTGGAAAGCTTGCACAACACACATCTTTATGGATAAATAATGTCACACGGTGACTCTGTCTCTATGGTAACTGATTGGGACAAGGATAGACACCTGACTCTGATGGAGCCTATTCATTGGCTGATGCTGACCAATTACATCCTTTTTCTGTCTCCATTGTGGTCTATCTTTTCTGCAGGCATTCTCTTGTCTTGGGCAGACAATTGAGGATCTTTAGGCATCAATATGACTAAATAAAGATGACAGTCTGCCTGTTTTGGGAAGGAAAGTAATTTAGGTGTTGAGAGAACAGATACAAGAGTTCATGTCAGCTGTAGTTTTTTACTACGTAAGAAGATTACAAAAGCTTAAGGAAAAAATAATGGTCCAGACCACCATGAACTCTTAGTAATTCTTTCTTCTTGCACACACCCCACAAGGACTTCATATGGTTAAAGTTCACAGATATCAGTACACAAAAGTACTTTTTTGGTTTTCCTAATGTAGATAATTATTCTTAGCTCTTCCTGCCCAGATTTTTTTCCTTGTCATTGTATGAACTTAAGAGTTCCCAGTCATCATCACTCCACAAATTCCCCCAAAAGAAAGTTATGTAGGTCTGGGCTCTGAAAAGAGGGGCAGATGAGACAAGCTTGTGTTGATCTATATAAATGTGGCTTGATAGGTCATCTCTGGAATTGAGTTAGAGAAGTCACATTGCTTCTTCCTGTGAAGTCATTTGACTTCTCTAGCATGAAACATTCCCCAAGTTACATGGGAACTTGGTCAGGTTTAAATTATCTGGGACCCACAGGAGGTCATCCCTGTTGTCAAGGAGAATAACTTAATTTCCCTTTTCCTTCAGGTAGGCTAGCTATTCTGGATTCTCCGAATGACACTCATCATTCCAATGAATTCCCCTTTAATTAAGCTCACTATGTCACATTATGTCCCCATGTTTTTTGCCAGTAGTTTGAGTGTTTCACCCTTTTTCTAAAAAACTAAAACTTACACAGAACATCTAACTAGTATCCAAAACTGTAGATGGTATCTTTATTTTCTCTTCAATTTAGAGAACTGATAGCAAGGATCATTTTCACAAGGCAGATTGACCAACAAAGGTCTATGGGGAGGGAACACAGAGTCTCAGTCTGGCTAAGATGTCCTAGAACAAGCATAAATTATTGAACAGAAAACTTTATCTGACAAATGTGCAAATATGATTCATACAAGAAAATTAAAGTGCGAGATATAAAAGCACAAATTAATAATAACAGCAACTTGTGAGTTAGTGAATGGATGAGTAAGGCTCATGTTCAGAAGTCTTTTGGGGAATTGAGGGTGAAAGGGGTCATAACAGAGAAAGAGTTATTCCCTCTGTACATTCTTCAAAACCGATGCATCCACAACAACTTTAAAGAAATAACATCACATTCCTCCTGCTTCCCTCCCTTATTTATTTATGATGTAAATTATATTATCTTTCTCTCTTCAGCTTGTTTATATTCCATACTCTTATTATTTCTCTTCTCTGTACCCTCTCAAAATCGCTTTTCTTTCAGTTAGTCATCTCATATTCATTCTGCCCTTCTTCTAATAGTTTTAATCTCGATACACCTTTATTAATATTGGTTCACTTGCTATTGATAGTGTTTTGTGGGTGGGGATTATTTTTGTGTGTGGGGGTTTGTTTCCTGGGCTGTTTGGTTTTGTTCTAGAACCTGTACATAGCATACAAGATGGGAGGGGTAGCAGCATGACTCTCAATCAGCCAGCCAGAGTGAAGAATCCACTAAAGAATGACCTAATAACAGCCAAAACCCAATTACAAACAGAGAGCCCACATAAATGGCATCCCAAAAAATCAAGCTCAGGAGATGATGGAGACTATACCACTGAATCTCACAGGTCTCTTACCACAGAAGGTCATACAGGAAGACAGGTAGTCAAAGAAGATCAATATAATATGGAGAAACAAACAAGAAGAGTCACCTAAAATGGGGAGACAAAGAAACAGCTCCCAATCAAAAGGAAAAGAGAAATCCCCAGAAAGGGTGCCAAATGAAATAGAGGCAAGCAAACCATCAGGCGCTGAGTTCAAAATAATGGTTATAAGAAAGCTCAAGGAGCTCAGTGAGAACTTAAAAAAACTCCAGGAAAGCTATAAGGAACTTACTGTGAAATAGGCTGCATGAAAAAGAACATAAAAACCATCAATAAGAGTCAGGTGGAAATGAAGAATACAATATCTGAAATGAGCAACACAGTAGAAACTATTAAAAGTAGGCTAGATGAAGCAGAGGATAAAATCAGCGGGCTAGGGGACAATGTAGAAAAAAATTCCTAGACAGAGCAATAAAATGAAAAAAACACTAAAAAAAAAAAGCAAAGAGGGTTAAGGGAGCTTCAGGACAACATGAAAGGTAATAATATCTATATCATAAGGATACCAGAAGAAAAAGAAAAGTAGCAAGGGTTAGAAAACTTGCTTGAAAAAGTTAACTTGATGACAGAAAAGGCCATGCAAGTCCAGGAAGCACAGAGGGTCCCAATCAAGATGAACACAAAGATACCCACTCCAAGACACATCATAATTAAAATGGCAAAATTTAAAGACAAAGAGAGAATCTTAAAAGCAGCTTGGGAGATTCAGCTAGTAACACATAAGGAAGCTATGATAGGGCTATCAGCTGATTTCTTAACAGAAACACTACAAGCGAGAAGAGAATGGCAAGAAATTTTCCAAGTAATGAAAAGCAAAATCCTGCCACCAAGACCACTTTATCCAGCAAGACTTTCAATTAAAATGGAAGGTGAAATAAAAAGTTTACAGGGAAGGGAGGCTAAAAGAATACTTCTTCACTAAACAAGCATTGTAAGAGATGCTAAAGGGAATGCTTTATGAAGATGAAGAAGAGAGAAAAGGGAGAGAGAGAGAGAGAGAGAACACAGGTTAAAAAGGAAAAAAATGGCAATGAATAAGTATCTATCAATAATAACCCTAAATGTAAATGGATTAAGTGCTCTAATCAGAAGACATAGGGTAGCTGAATGCATAAGAAAACATGACCCGCATATATGCTGCCTACAAGAGACCCTCCTCAGAACAAAAGATCTACACAGACTGAAAGTGAAGGAAAAGAAAAATATATTCCAAGAAAACAAATATGGGAAAAAAGCTTGATAGCAATACTTATATCAGGCAAAATAGATTTCAAAACAAAGTCCATAAAAGAGACAGAGAGGGACACTTCATCATACTAAAGGGAATAATCCACCAAGAAGATATACCTCTTGTAAATATATATGCATCCAACATAGGCATCTCCAAATATATAAGGAAAATCTTGGAGGGCTTCAAGAAAAATATAGACAACACACTCATTATAGGGGGTTTTAACACTCCATTGTGAACAATGTATAGATCTTCCAAGTATAGCATCAACAAAAATATTGTGGCATTGAACAACACACTAGATCAAATGGACTTTATGATATATACAGAACATTTCACCCCACAGAAACAATATACATTCTTTTCAAATGCACATGGAACATTTTCAAAGATAGACCACATGACAGGACAAAAAGCCTCAACAAATTCAAGAAAATTGAAGTCATATCAAGCACCTTATTGGATCACAATGGCTTGAAACTACAAACTGACCTCGAGGAAAAAACTCAAAACATTCAAATTCATGGAGACTGAATAACATGCTATTAAATAATGAATGGGTCAACAAGGAGATCCAGGGAGAAGTCAGAAAGTTGCTGGAAACAAATAAAAATGAATACACAATAGCCCAAAACCACTGGGACTCAGTGGAGACAGCTCTGAGAGGGGAGTTCATAGCAATATAAGCCTACCTAAAAAAGATAGAAAAATTTCAAAGGACCTAACCCTACATCTATGAGAACTAGAGGAACAACAAACAAAGCCCAGAGTGAATAGAAGGAAAATAATAATCAAGATCAGAGCAGAATTAAATGACATAGAAACTAAAAGAACAATTCAAAGGATCAATAAATCCAGAAGCTGATTCTATGAAAAGGTAAACAAAATATACAAGCCTTTAATTAGACACACAAAGAAAAAAGAGTACAACCCAAATAAATAAAATCAGAAATGAGAGAGGAGAAATTACAACCAATACTACAGAAATACAAAATATTATAAGGAATGCTTACAAAAACTGTTATGTGAAGAAATTTGACAACTTGGGCCATATGGACAAATTTCTGGAAACATATAATCTTCCAAAACTGAGTCAAGAATAAGCAGAAAGCCTGAATAGACTGGTAATAGCAAGTGAAATTGAAGCAGTAATAAAAAAAAACTCCAACACACAAAAGCCCTGAACTGGATGGCTTCACGGGGGAATTTTACCAAACATTTAGGGAATAGCTAACTCCTATCCTTCTCAAAATATTCCAAAGAATTCAAGTAGATGGAAGACTCCCAAATGCTTTTTATGAGGCCAACATTATCATAATTCCAAAACCAGGTAAAGATACAGCAAAGAAAGAAAACTACAGGCAGTATCACTGATGAACATGGATGCTGAAATACTCAACAAAATATTGGCTCTCTGGATTCAGAAATACCTTAAAAAGATCATACATACACCATGATAAAGTGGGATTCATCACAAATCTGCAAGGATGGTATAATACTCTTAAATTAATAAATGTAAAACACCACATAAACACAATAAAAGACAAAAATCACGTGATCATATCAATAGATGCTGAAAAAGCATTTGATAAAGTACAGCACCTATTAATGATAAAAATACTCAGCATACTAGGAATAGAGGGAGCATACCTCAATATAGTAAAGGCCATATAAGAGAAACCTACAGCCATCATCAAACCTACAGCCATCATCAAACCTACAGCCATGTCTCAAAGGACAAAAACTAAAAGCTTTCCCCTTAAGATCAGGAACAAGACAAGGCTGTCCACTTTCCCCACTTTTATTCAACATATCATTGGAAGTTTTAGCCACAGTGATCAGAGTGAATTTGGTAAAGCATCAGAATACAAAGTCAATATTGAGAAATCTATGGCATTTTTGTACACCAACAGTGAAATATCAGAAACAGAAACTAAGAAAAGAATCCCATTTACCATAGCAATGAGAGAAGTATCTAGGAATAAACTTAACTAAGGAGGTAAAAGACCTTTACTTGGAAAATTGCAGAACACTTAAGACAGAAATTAAGGAAGATACAAATAAATGGAAGCATATACTGTGTTCATGTACTGGAAGAATTAACATCATTAAAATGTCCATACTACCCAGAGCAATTTATAGATTTAATGCAATCCCTATTAAAATACCAATGACATTTCACAGATTTAGAACAAATATTTCAAAAATTTATGTGGCATCAAAATTTACCCAAATAGGCTCAGCAATCTTGGGAAAGAAGAATAAAGTAGGAGGGATAATAGTACCTGATATCAAACTATATTACAAGGTCACTGTAATCACAATAGTTTGGTACTGGTCTAAGAACAGACTCATAGATCGATAGAACAGAATAGAAATCCCAGATATATACCCAGGTCTCTATGGTCAATTAATATTTGACAAAGGGGACAGGAGATTAAATGGAATAAAAATAACCTCTTCAACAAATGGTGTTGGGAGATCTGGGCAACTACACGCAAAAAAAAAAGAAAAAAGAAAAAAGAAAAGAAAAGAAAAGAAAAGAAACTAGACCACCACCTTACACCATACACCAGAACACACTCAAGATTGACAGAAGACTTAAATATAAGCTGTGACACCATAAAATTCCTAGAGGAAAATCCCAATAGTAAAATTTCAGATATTCCACACAGCAATATTTTCACCAATATTTCTCCTGGGGAAAAAGAGGATAGAATAAACAAATGGGACTACATCAAACTAAAAATCTTCTCTACACCTAAAGAAAACATCAGCAAAATGAAAAGGGTGCAACCATATGGGAAAACATATTTCGCAATGATACTTTGGACAAGGGTTTGATCTCCAAAATATATAAAGAACTCATGTGACTCCACATCGGGAAGACAAGCAATCTAATTAAAAAATGGGCAAAGGACCTGAATAAACACTTCTCCAAGGAGGACATACAGAGGGCCCAGAGACATATGGAAAGGATGCTCAACATCATTCATTAGCCATCAGAGAGATGCAGATTAAAACCACAATGAGATAGCACCTCACACCAGTCAGAATGGCCATCATAAACAAATCAACAAACAAGTGTTGGAGAGGATGTGGAGAGGTGCAGCCACTGTGAAAAATAGTAAGGAATTACCTAAAAACCTACACATGGAACTGCCTTTTGACTCAGCGATTCCACTGCTGGGATTATACTCGAAGAATCCTGAAACACCAATTCTAAAGAACCTATGAACCCCAATGTTCATGACAGCGCAATTTACAATATCCAAGTGCTAGAAACAACCTAAGTGTCCATCAGTAAATGAGTGAGTCAGAAAACTGTGGTACATTTACACGATGAAATACTATGCAGCAGAAAAAGAAAGAAGAAACCCTACATTTCACAACAGCATGAATGGGACTGGGGTGTACTATGCTAAGTGAAATAAGCCAGGTGGCGAAAGACAAGTAACATATAATCTCACCTATAAGAGGAACCTAATAAAACAAACAGACATGCAGAATAGAACCACAGGTGTGGAAACAAGGAGCATACAGACAGTGACCAGAGGGGAGGTGGGAAGGGAGAAACAGGAGAAAGGGGAAGGGACTAGTCAAGGAACATATATAAATGACCCATGGACATGAACAACAAGGTGGTGATTGACTTTGAGGGGATAGGGCCGTGAAAAGCAACAAGGGGAAAATTGGGACAACTGTAACAGAACAACAATAAAATAGAAAAATAAAAAGGAAAAATAAAAACAAGAAAGAACACTAATATGAAAGTTAAGATTCTGATGAAAAGGCAATTTTGGAAGCAGAGTGAAATACACAATTCGAATTTCAGAGGTCACAACTTCAGTTAGGTAGAAAGGTGGTAGAGGGCAGTTTGAAGTGTGTATGCTCTTATTTATCCACCAATGGTGTAAATCCTGCCTCCCTCCACAATTCTTGCATGCTCCCCGTTCCAGCCTTTATTGCCCTGAGTTTAGAATCTAGCTGCATCCCTACACACATCTAACCAGTTTGGGAATGAATGGGACCTAAACCTCCTGACCCTTATCTTGGTTTTCTATCATCCCATGTGACCCTAAATTCACTCAAGAGGATTTCATAAATGGACTAGGGTTCAAATGAAAGAAATATATTGAACTTAGGCAGGAAAGTGAGAGTGTCCTTCAAATGCCAATCGGTATTGCCTTTGGTACAACAAAGAAGTTAAAACATAATTAAGATCTGAGGGCTGATTACATGAATGTATGATTATTTTTATTATTTTTTCCTTTTTCTCAATCTTTGCAATAGGATGTGATCAACCTCTGCCATGCTCTGTTGCTTAGTAGCAGACAGTTAGAGTTTTAATTATATACTAAAATAAGCTAAAGAATAGAAAACTGCTTTATGTCTAACACATATGTATCAAGAAAGGCATGTGACAGCATCTAAATTGCTTTAGTGCCTGATAAAGAGTGTCTCCGGTAGGGTTGTCATCAAAAAGCATGAATAGAGTAGGAAAGTATTATTAATAAAACTGCTACTCTATTTATATGTCCTCCATTGTTTGTTATTCCTTGTTAGAAGTTGGAAATGAATTTTTATCTACCACTAATTTCATCAGGCTTTTTTTTTGTCAGGAAAAAAAAATGAAAGAAAAACTTTTGTCATTTCTACTGCCAACCCTAGTCCTCCAAATAGAATTCTTTTCACTCCTCCAGATCTGCAATTCCAAAAATATTATATCTCATAATGAAAAATTAAAGAATCAGTTCATTCATTCTCTCAATACCCAATAGAACTATGTTCTGACAGTATACCCCAGAGGCATTCTCTGACCTCACAGAGATGGGAGGAAAGATAATAAATAGGTAAAACATTGAAAAGATAATTACAAACTATAATAACTGTTATAAAAGAATTAGAGTGTATTGGGCTGCTGTGATGATCACTTCACTGGGGCAGTCTCTGCATATCATGGGGCGACAGACCTGCTGCCTTTGATTGGCCTCAGTGTCGATACCTCCAGAAAGAAACAGGACCTTGATAAGCTCGATGAAGTCCAAAGCTCAGCATATTATGAACCAGTTTGGTCCCTCAGCCCTAATCAACCTCTCCAATTTTTCACGCATGAAACCGGAACCAGTCCACACACCTCCACAAGGCTCCATGACCAATAAATAGCACTACAGTGGTTAAGATACCAGGCACTCCTGTGTCAGGAGGGCATCTCATCCCTGGAAAACAATCAGGTATTGACCAAGAAGGAATTACAAGACTTAGTAAGAGAAGGAGATCCTAATGAGCAACTGAATGAAGACGTTGAGGAGATGCTGTTGCAGGTTGCTGATGACTTTATTGACAGTGTGGTGACGGCAGCCTACCAGCTTGCTCGGCATCACAAGTCCAGCACTCCGGAGGTGGAAGATGTACAGCTGCACCTAGAGTGCTAGTGAAACAGGTTGATGCCAGGATTTGGCTCTGAAGAAAGTTGACCCTACAAAAAAGGTTGCACCACGGAAACTCACACACAGAAACTGACATTAATTTGGAAAACAACCAAGAAATATCACATAGAAAGGGCAGGGAACGGACAGCAATGCATTTGGAGATACTTGAGCTGAAACCTTAGCCATCTCAACCCTGGATTTTTTTGAATGCTCTACAGAGAAATATATATTTTTTATTAACAGTACAGCAACATTTATAATGACTAAGGAGATCTGTCAAAAGAATAAAGCCTCCTACCCCTACTTTGGCCTCTTTTCCTTGCTGTCTCAAAGAGGAGCAGTGTATCTTCAACAGAAGATTTTATTTGTGTTTTATTATATAAGTGATTAAATATGGGACAAAGCAGTATGGTCTTGTTTGGTGAGACAGTATTAACAGTGTTTGTAGACATTTTTGTTTCCTTCTCTTTTCCCTTTTCCCCTGTACTTTGTAATGTCAGTGTTTATATGAATATGACTTTCATTTGCTTTTCCAGAATAAACAGGTTATTAATAAAAATAGAGTATATTATTTAGGGTTAGGTTTAGCTCTAAGTGACAGAATATTCAACATCATTTGCTTTTTTTAAATTGTAGCCTGAGGACATGTTTATTGATTTTTAGAGAGAGGGGAAAGATGGGTCAGAGAGGGATAAAAACATCAATGTTGAGAGAGAAATATCGATTGTCTCATGCACACCCTGTCTCAGGATGGAACTCATAACCTAGGTGTGTGCTATGACTAGGAATCGAACCTGCAAACTTCTGGTTTATGGAACGACACTCTAACCAACTGAGCTACACCAGTCAGGGCCAAAATCATTTGGCTTTAACCAAGGTTGTGATTCAGTCAGTATGCACAGGAGTAGCTACAACAATCTTTTAACACTGGCATCTGTTCAGACTGATTAGTGCTCTATTCTCTTTGGTTGGTTTAGTTTCATATGTTGGACAAGTTGCTGTGCATATTGAATATTGGTTGTAGCTTTAAAAGTTCATTTCTCTCTTTATCTCACATTAAAGAAAGCTCTTCAGAATGGGTAAGGCAGTTTCATGAATTCATCAAGGACCCAGATTTGTTTTTCCCCATTCTCAACTCCTGGTTTCCACCTCATGGTTCAAGATAACTGCTTGGGTTCCAGCCATTACACCTTCAAGAAAGACTAAAGTGATGAGAAAGCCATACTTTTTCCCCTTAAGGATAGCTTAGTGTTTCTCTCAACAGCCAGAACACAGTCCTTGAGGGCAAGATAAGCTGGAATATGTAGCCTTCACTGTAGGTGATCATATGCCCACCTGAAAATTACAGTCATTCTATTACTAGGAGAAAAGGTAGAAGAGATAGAAAGACAGATAGTAGACATTGCCACACAGGGTGATGTGATAGAGTGTAACTGACACAGAAGCAGGTGCTTTATATTGGGTAGTTGAAGGCCTTCTGAAGAGGTAACGACTACTAAACTGAGGCCTAAAGGATGCAGATCAGTTTGCCACATGAACTAGAGGAAGAGGATTCCAGGCAGAAAGAGTATCTTATTTCAAAATAGATTGACTTCTGCTCACAGAATGATTTTGACTTCATTTTATAGTTTTCCTGGGCTAGATGATAATCTGTTTTCTTCATTAATTCTTAGTTCTCCAAATCTCCAAACACATTACATTATAGAAATTTTTGATTTATTGAAAAGTTAACTACTGTCACTCTGTAATTCTGAATGTGGTAGGAAGATGGTTGAGAACATACCTAGCAGCAAAATACTATTTGATATATTACTTAGGAGGGTGCCCAGCCAAATAAAGTGTGCATCTCATATGTTTTAGAGACCTCCCTGAGAGGTGTAAATAACATGCTGGACTCTAACAAAACTACTTAACTAGGGTATTAAATCACAACAATAACATGATTTTGTTTGGTGTTGACTGGAGTAGAATCATTTGTATAGCACTAATGTGACATTTTATGGGACTGTCATATTAGTTATGCATTTGTTAACTGAGCTCTGTGGGTGCCAGAATATGGTTCATTGGAATTAACAGAAGAGACTTGTGGCATAAAGCTCTAAATGGGAATTTGCCTTCATCAAGACATCTCATACTATAATTAAGTTGACATTATATCCAGAGCATTTTCTCAATAAATATCTTACACTGACATGAAACAAAAGAAAGAATTGGTAATACTATTTATTTCTGCAGATTTTATGTGAACAAGGTCATTATATAAGGTAAGCAGTTTTTGTCTAAATATATCATGCAATGCCACATGCACTACTACAGAATACAGAGATGATGTGTGTAAATGTGTTTCAAGCCATTCTCTTGAATCTGTTGACAAACCACAGAAGAGGTGAACTGCCCTAGAGATCATTATATGTTTCAATGAAGAAGCTCTAAGAATATACTCTTTCTAAACTGACCAAATTTCCCATACATTTGTATGTCTAGCTATGAACATAAAACCCAATCCATGAGACCAAGAAATCCTGTATGCCCTAAAACTGTTAGAAGGTGAGCTTCATTTTCAAGAGCAAAGACTATGTCCTTTTTATCTCTGTAACCCCAATATCTAAAATAATATTTGACACACAGCAGTTGCTCAGTAAGATTTAAGTGAGTGAATGGTCACACCAGTTAGAATGGCCATCGTAACCAAATTAGCAAATAACAAGTGCTGGTAAAGTTGTGGAGAAAAGGGAACCCTAGTGCACAGTTGGTGGGAATGCAGACTGGTGCAACCACTATGGAAAACAGTATGGAATTTCCTCATAAAACTAAAAATGGAACTGCCTTTTGACCAGGCAATTCCACTGCTGGGATTATACCCTAAGAACCCTGAAACACCAATCCAAAAGAACCTATGCACCCCAATGTTGATAGCAGCACAATTTACAATAGCCAAGTGCTAGAAGCAACCTAAGTGCCCATCGGTAAATGAGTGGATCAAGAAACTATGTCACTTACACAATGGAATAATACACAGCAGAAAGAAAGAATTCCTACCCTTTGTGACAGCATGGATGGATCTGGAGAGCATTATGCTAAGTGAAGTAAGCCAGGCTATGAAAGACAAATACCATAAGATCTCACCTATATGTGGAACATAATCAACAACAAGAAAAAAAGCAAGCAAAATATAACCAGAGACATTGAAATAAAGAACAAACTGACAGGAACAAGAGGGGAGGGGGTAGAGAAATAATGGGGGAAAATAGGAGAAGGGACGTCAAAGAACATGTATAAAGGACATATGGGCAAAGCCCAAGAGGGGCAGAATCAAGGGTGGGATGCAGGGAGGGATGAAGCATAGGGGAGCAGTGTGGGGAAAATGGAGACAACTGCACTCGAACAATAAAATATAAAAAAACTAAATGAGTGAATGGTGAGTCTTCATTCATAACAGTTTCCACTTACGTACTCAACAACTCTTTAAGTCCCTATCAATGTCTTTGACAGAAACCCTATATATAACAAAATTCCAAGAAAAGAGAAATCAGAATTGATTATGAAAAAACCAAAGCTGTATAGTGTTCTTTTTAAATTAAATTTTTGGGGTGACATTGGTTAATAGGATCACATAGGTTTCAAGTGTACATTTCTATGATATGTGATTGGTATATTACATTGTGTGCTCACCACCCAAAGTTAAATCATCTTCTGTCACCATTTAATTAGCTCCCTTTACCCTTTATTGTCCCCCATCCCTTCCCTCTTGTCATCACCATGCTATTGTCTGTCTGTGTCTGAGTTTCAGTTTTATATCCTACATATGAGTGATATCATATTATTGGTGTTTTTTTCTGACTGACTGACTTACACTTAGCACGATGTCCTCAAGGTCCATCCATGTTATTACACATGGCAGTATTACATGTTTTCTCATGGCTGAGTAATATTAAATTGTATATATGTACCACATCTTCTTTATTCAATCATCTAATGAAGGACACTTTGGTTGTTTCCATGTCTTGGCCACAATGAATAATGCCTAATGAACACAGGGGTGCATATATCTTTGTGAATAAATATTTAAAAAATTTGGGGGTAGATATCCAGAACAGGGGTAGCTGAGTTATATGGTAACTGTGTTCTTAATTTTTTGAGAATCCTCCATACTGTTGTCCATAGTGGCTGTACCAGTTTACATTCCCACCAGCAGGGAATAAGGGCTCCTTTTTTCCCCAAACCTCTCTAACACTTGTTATTAATTGTCTTCTCGATAACAGCCGTTCTACCAGGTGTGAGGTGGTATCTCATTGTAGTTTTAATTTGCATTACCCTAAAGGCTTGTAAAGTTGGGCATCTTTTCATATATCTGTTGGTCATTTGTATGTCTTCTTGGAAGCAGTGTCTTTCCAGGTCCTCTGCTCATTGTTTTTTATCTCTTCCCAATAATATATCTTTATTATTGATTTTAGAGCGAGAGGAAGGGAGGGAGAGAGAGACAAAGAGAGAAAGAGAAAGAGAAGAAGCATCCATCAGGTGCCTCCTGTAAATGCTCTGACCTACTGAGGATCAAACTAGCCACCTAGGCATGTTCCCTGACTAGGTATCCAATTCACACCTTTTGGTATGTGGGACAATGCTCTAACCAACCACATCACCTGGCCAGAGCTCCATTGCCCATTTTTTAATTGGTTTGTTTGTTTGTTTGGCCTTAAGTTATATGAGTTCTTTATATATTTTGGATATTAACCCCTGTTGGAACAGTTGTTTGCAAGTATCATCCCCCATTTGATTGGTTGCCTTCTTGTTTTGTTGTCAGTTTCTTTTTTTGTATGGAAGCTTTTCAGTTTGATATAATCCAGTTCATTTATTTTTGCCTTTACTTTCCTTGCCTTCAGGGTCAAATTCATAAAATGTTCTCTATGACCAAGATCCATAAGTTTAGTACCTATGTTTTGTCTATGTAATTTATTGTTTCAGATCTTATATTGAGGTCTTTGATCCATTTTGAATTAATTTTGTACATGATGATAAACTGCAATCTAGTTTTATTCTTTTGCATGTGGCTTTCCAATTTTCCAGCACCATTTATTAAAGAGGATTTCTCTTCTCCATTGTGTGTGTTTTGGCTCTGCTATCAAAAACTGTTTGCCCACTTTTTCTCAATGGGTTTGTTGCCAGAACACAGGTGTCAAGAAAACCACCAATAAATCAAAGCCAAAATGGAAAAGGAAAGGACTCACATCAATATTGTGGTCATTTGGACACATAAATTCCAGCAAGTCCACCACTACTGGCCATTTGATTTGCAAGTGTGGTGGAATTGACAAAAGAACCATCAAAAAATTTGAGAAGGAAACTGCTAAGATGGAGAAGGGCTCCTTCAATTATGCCTGGGTCTTGGATAAACTGAAAACTGAATATGAGTGCGGTTTCACCATTGATATCTCTCTGTGGAAATATGAAATCAGCAAGTATTATGTGACCATCATTGATGCCCCAGGACAGAGAGACTTTATCAAAAACATGATTACAGGGACATCTCAGGCTGACTGTGCTGTCTGATTGTTGCTGCTGGTATTGGTGAGTTTGAAGAAGGTATCTTCAAGAATGGGCAGACCCATGAGGATGCCCTTCTGGTTTAGACACTGGATGTGAAACAATGGACTGTTGGTGTTAACAACATGGATTTCACGGAGCCACCCTAGAGCCAGAAGAGATATGAGAGAATTGTTAAAGAAGTCAGCACTAATGTTAAGAAAATTGGCTACAACCCTGACACAGTAGCATTTGTGCCAATTTCTGGTTGGAATGGTGACAACATGCTGGAGCCAAGTGTTAACATGCCTTGATTCAAGAGATGGAAAGTCACCCATAAAGATGGCCAGTGCCAGTGGAACCACACTGCTTGAAACTCTGGATTGCATCCTGCCACCAGCTCATCCAAATGACGAGCCCCCACATCAGCCCCTCCAGGATATCTATAAAATTGGTACTACCCCTGTGGCATTGGTACTACCCCTGTGGGCCAAGTGGAGACGTATTCTCAAACCTGGCAAGGTGATCACCTTTGCTACAGTCAACATTACAACTGAAGTAAAGTCTGTTGAAATGTACCATGAAGCTTTGAGTGAAGCTCTTCCTGGGGACAATGTGGGTTTCAATATCAAGAATATGTCTGTCAAAGATGTTCATTGTGGCAATGTGGCTGGTGACAGCAAGAATGATCAAAAATGGAAGCTGCTGGCTTTTACAGTTCAGGTGATTATCCTCAACCATCCAAGCCAGATCAGTGCTAGATATACACCTGTGCTGGATTGTCACACGGCTCATATTGCTTGCAAATTTGCTGAGCTGAAGGAGAAGATTGATTGTTTCTCTGGGAAAAAGCTGGAAGATGGCCCAAAGTTTTTGAAATCTGGTGATGCTGCCATCATTGATATAGTTCCTGGAAAGCCCATGTGTGTTGAGAGCTTCTCTGACTATCCTCCTCTGGGCCACTTTGCTGTTTGTGACATGAGACAGAGAGTTGCTGTTGGTGTCAGCAAAGCAGTGGACAAGAAGGCAGCTGGAGCTGGCAGTCACCAAGTCTGCCCAGAAAACTCAGAAGGTTAAATGAATATTATCTGCAACACTTCCATCCAGTCTTAATCAGTGGTGGAAGAATGGTCTCAGAACTATTTGTCTCCATTGGCCACTTAAGTTTAATAGTAAAGGAGTGGTTAATGATTAAAATGCATCATAAAATCTTAAGAAGGAAAAGAGAATGTTTTGTGGACCATTTGGGTTTTTTTTTTTGTGTGTGTGTGTGGCAGTTTTTAAGTTATTAGTTTTTAAATCAGTACTTTGTAATGGAAACAACTTGACCAAGATCTATTGCAGAATTTTGAGATCCATTAAAGCAAAGTTTAATGAGAAAAAAAAATTGTTTGCCCATATACACATGGTTTTATTCCTATGCTCTGAATTCTGTTCCATTCTTCTGTGCATGTTTTTCTGCCACTTACATGTTGTTTTGATTATTGTAGAACTGTAGTATAATTTAAAGCCAGATAGTGTGATACCTCTGACTTTGTTCTTTTTTTCTCAGTATTGCTTTACCTATTCAGGTCCTTTGTTGTTCCATACAAATCTGATGATATTGTGTTCTATTTCTTTAAAAAGTTACAATAACCCAAACATGGAAGTAGTTTCTTCTATACTAATTTTATTGAGTATTTTAATCATAAATGAATGTTGTATCTTATAAAATGCTTTTTCTGCATCTATTGATAAGATCATATTATTTTTTATCCTTTGTTTTACTAATGTGGTGCATCACATTGATCAATTTACATGTTTTGAACCATCCTTGCATCCCTGGAATGAACCCCACTTAATCATGATGTATTACATTTTTAATGTATTGTTGTATTCTATTTGCTAGGGTTTATTTATTTATTTATTCATTTATTTTAGGATTTCTGCATCTGTATTCATCAGAGATATTGGTCTGTAATTTTTTTCTCTCTCTTTCTCTCTCTCTCTCTCTCTCTCTCTCTCTCTTTTTTTTTTTGTTATCCTTGACAGGTTTTGGTATCATAAAACATTATGTTGGTCTCATAAAATGTGTTAGGAAGAATCGTCTCTTCTTCAGTTTTTTGGAAAAGTTTAAGAAGGAGAGGTATCAAATTTATTTAAAAGTTTGGTAAAATTTATTAGTAAAGCCATGTGGCCCTGGACTTTTATTTTGGGGGAGGTTTTTAATGATTGATTGGTGTATTTAGATTTTCTGGTTCTTCATGATTCAGTGTAGGAAGATTATATATTCCTAGAAAGTTATTCATGTCTTCTAGGTTATTGTACTTGGCTTCATATAGTGTTTTGTAGTATTCTAGTATGATCTTTTATATTTCTGTGATGTCAGTGGTAACTTCTCTTTCATTTCTGATTTTGTTTATATGACTCTTTTATATTTTTTTCCTTAGTGAGTCTAGCCAGGAGTTTGTCAACTTCATTAATCTTTTCAAAGAATCAGCTTTTTGTTGTATTAACTTTTTGTATAGTCTTTTTTCCTCTATTTCATTCAATTCTGCCCTGATTTTTTTATTATGTCCTTTTTTCTGCTGACATCGCATTGGTTTTGTTCATCTTTTCCTAGTTCTGTAAGATGTAACGTTAGGTTGTTTACTTGGGATTTGTCTTGTTTCTTCAGATAGGCCTGTAATGACATAAACTTCCCTCATATTACCACTTTTGCTGCACCCAGAATTTTTGATGTCATATTGTCATTCTCATTTGTCTCTATCTTGTGATCTCACCTATTGTTTCTTCTTTGACCCAGTCATTTTTTAGTATTATGTTGCTTAGTCTCCACATATTTGTGGGTTTATTTTCTTTTTGTGGTTAATTTCTCATTTCAAAGCATTGTGGTCAGAGAATATGCTTGGTATAATTTTAATCATATTGAATTTGTTGAGGCTAGTTTTGTGATCCAACATATGGTCTATCCTTGAGAATATTTCATGTGCATTGGAGAATTTATAATCTGATGTTTGTCATGGGCACTGGCTCGCAGTGCCCGCAGCATTATGAATGAGACATTAGACAAATTCACAAGGACTACTGAGTCCTGTGGGGGAAAAGGGGACGGCATGGCTACTGTCTCCAGGCAGAGTGCCTCAGAGCGGCCTGGCAACTCTCACAAGGAGAGAGTGTACCAACCCTTGCCTGGACAGTGGTTATATTGGGTTTCTTGTGCGGGAATTCAGGTACAACTTATTAATCATTCTCAGGCAGTAAGGATTAGGCGATAGGTAAGGAACCATTAGGGCTTATTCTGATTTAGGGTCTGTCAGCTAAAAGGTTATGAAACTTTGGAAAGTAAACTGTTTCTTGCTCAGGTCTTTATCATTTAACTAAAAGCATTCTTAGCAAAGCAGGTATCACAGGAATTTACATATCTTTTCTCGGGTCTGATTACCCGGGGAGCCCACCCTATCCAGCACAGGGCTGCACCACCCTCTGTCATTGTTTCAGGCTTAAGCCAGTCAGAGGAGGCAAGGTAGCCAAGGAATTATCAGAGACTTCTCAATGACTCGGGGGAGTCAGACTTCATCAAAGCTGAGGGGCCAGGGGCCAGCACCCCTTTTCTCCATAACCCCTTAAGTCGTTCCCTGGGGCCTCCACATGATCATGCCTATCTTAGGTCATTCCCCCCTTGGGGAATCTTATCTGTCATTGGCTAACTGATCAAGCATTGGAGGCCAGTTATGAAAAAAGGAGCAGAAGTGGTGCTACTTCCAGGGAGATAAGCTCTGTCCCCTTAGTGGCTTAAGGTCCGGAGGTTGCTCACTCAGCCTTAGCCATGGCAGGGTTTACAGCTCCTGAAACCAGGCAGGGCAGTTCCCAACAGATGTTCTGGGATAAAAGGCTCTGCAAATGTCAATTGTGTCCATTTGGTCTAATGTGTTCTTTAAGGCCAATATTTCTATATTGATTTTCTGTTTGGTTGATCTATCTAGAACTGTCAGTGAAGTATCAATGTTTCCAGTTATGGTTGTGTTTTTGTCTGTTCTTCTCTTTCATCCTGTTAGTAGTTGCTTTATATATTTCAATGCTATCTGATTTGGTACATATATATTAAGAGGTATTTTGTCTTCTTGATGTAGTGTCCTACTTTATTAAAGTGTTCTATCTTCTTCTCTTATTTTTGTTATCTTGAAATTTGTTTTGTCATACATAAGCAATACTACACCTGCTTTTCTGTGGGTGTCATTTGCTTAGAGAATCATTTTCCACCCTTTCACTTTGAGTCTGCCTTTGCCTTTGCAGCCTAGATGTGTCTCCTGAAGACAGCATATGGTTGGGGTTTTTTGTTTTTGTTTTTGTGGGTTTTTTAAATCTAACATGCTATGCTGTGTCTCCTTATTGGTGAATTCAGTCCATTTACATGAAAGGTAATTATTGATGTATGAGGACTTCATATAGCCATTTTATCTTTTATTTTCTGGTAGCTCTGTGCTTCCATTTGTTCTTTTCCTTTGTGTTTCTGTTTTTAGTTTTTGTTTGGAGGTATTCCATACTTCTTTTTTCTGTTTCCTCTTTTGGTAAGCTATGTGTCTCAGTTTTGGGGCTTTTTTGTCTGCTGAATTACCATTAGGTTTATGAAAAGAAAGAAAGTTTATTTTTCATAAAGTAGTCCTTTTTCTTTTTATTTGAATGCATCTGATCCCCATCCTCCTTTGCAAATTCAGACCCTTCCCCTTCTTCTTTTATGTTTTTGTTGTCACAAATTATCCCTGCTTATTCTGTAAGTTTCTTTGGTGATCTTGTAGCTTTGTGATGTTTTGTTCTTGGTTTCAGGTAGAATAAGCCCTTTCATTATTTCCTGCAGTAGAGATCTTATGATAAATTCCCTCAGCTTCTGTATATCTGGAAAAGTCTTTATTTCTCCTTCATATTGAAAGGATGACTTTGCTGGATATATTATTCTCTGCTGGTAATTTTTCTTTCAGTTGTATGAATTTCTCTTCTGGTTGTAGAGTTTCTGCTGAGAAGTATGATGATAACCTAATGGGCATCCTTTATAGGTTACTTTCTTCTTTTCCCTGGCTGCCTTGAAAATTCTTTCTTCATCATTAATTTTTGATAGTTCTAATACAATGCATCTTAGAAAAGGCCCCTTTGAATTGAAGTAACTAGGTGTTCTGTTTGCTTCTGGGATTTGAGGATCTAGCTCTTTCCATAGGTTTAGGAATTTTTCATCAACAATTTGTTTGGATAGGCTCTCCGTTCCCTTCTCCCTCTCTTCTTCTCTGGTATGCCTTTTACCCTTATATTGCTCATTCTGATAGAGTCAGATAGTTCTTGGAGACATCTTTTATTTTTATGCTCATGTCTCTCTCTTCTTCCCTCTGCATCACTTCTAGATTTCTATCTTTGATATCTTCAATATCACTAACCCTTTCCGCCATCTGGTCCACTCTATGCCCTATACTAGGTCATTTGTTTCTCTCTTTTATTGAGTTTTTCATCTCCAGAATTTATGTTTGGTTCTTTTTTTAAAGTTTCAATCTTATTATATTTGTTGATGTTTTCTGAGCACATTAAATTGCCTGTCTGTATTTTCTCACATCTTGTTGAATATTTTCAGAACTGCAATCTTGACTTTTCCGTCATTTATGTCACATATTTCTATGTCTTTATGTTTGTTTTCTGTAGATTTTTTATTTTCTTCCTGAGCTGGCTGCTTCACTACCTTGGTTATTCGTGGTATTTGATAGATTCTTTTTCTGTCTAGGCATCTATGTATGAGTGGCAGTTTTCTAGTTTATTAATACAAAGAGGTCTTTCTCTTATTGTGGGGCTGAATCACAAAACTTTTTAGCTCTGTGAAATCCTAGTACTGTCCCCTACAGTCAGACACTGCCACAGTGACGCCATGATATGTGAAGATGGGGTGAGCTGGGGGAATCAGCCAGCTTTGTTGTTGATATTCCCTTATGGTAGTGGTGACCTTGAACCTATGTGGGATCCCCTTGCACCCTGTTCCCAGGATTGGTCACAGAGTGAACTTTTGTTCAGGGAGAAAAGTGATTCTGAGGTAAAAGTGAGTTAATGGATTTGCAGATAACGTGCTCCACAACCCAACAAAGGCAAAGGGAGGTGAACTCTGGGAGGATATAGGGCAGCAGTGCTCTGTGGCTGTGTTTTTCTTCCTGGAGTGCACACTGCCTGACAACCATGTTGATTTGGATACCAGCCCACAGCATCTGCGGCATTAAGGATGAGATAGAAGAAAAATTCACATGGACTACCGAGTCCTGTGGAGGAAAAGGATGGCATGCTTCTCTCTCAAGGGGAGAGCAAGTCTCGGAGTACCTCAGCCACTCTCTCAAGAGGACAGCACCCCAACCGTTACCTTGACAAGCTTTTATTGGGTTCAATTTGCACAGGAATAAAGTCCATCAATCATTGTTAGGCAGAAATGATTAAACAATAGATAACATTCAAAGAACTCTGAGGGCTTATTCTGAGTCAGGGTCAGATAGTTAAAGGGCCATATAATTTTGGGGAAACAAACTCATTTCAGGCTTGAACCCTTATCATTTAAATTGAGGGTATTAGCAAAGTAGGTTTCATAGGGTTTTATGCATTCTTTCTTAGGCCTGATCACCCTTTCTGGCCCAGGGAGGCTCCCACCACTGGCATTGTTTCAGGCTCAAGGCATTGTTTCAGGCTTAAGTCAGGCAGAGGAAGTAAGGCAGCCAAGAAATTAGGAGACTTCTTGCAGATAGAATGAGGACTCAGGCTATGTCAAAGCCGAGGGGCGAGGGTCCATCACCCCCTTTTTCTGTAGCTCCCAAGTCCTTCCCTGGGGTCCCCAGTGATCATGCCTATCTTAGGTCATCCCTCCCTTGAGGAATCTTACCTGTCATTGGCTAACCTATCAAGCATTGGGGGACAGGCAGGGAGAAGTAAAAGGAGCAGAGGCAGCACCCCTGCATCTCCCTGCCAGGGAGATAAGCATTGTCTCCTAAGTGGCTTATATACCCAAGGTCGCTCACTCAGCCTTAGCCATTGCGGGGGGTTACAGCTCCTGAAACCAGGCAGGGCAGTTCCCAACACCATGGTACACCCTTGTGTTGCATCCTTCCCAGGTATCTGGGCTCAGCTGTAGCTCATACTAGTCACTCCTACAGAAATATCCACCAAATCTCTTTGATTCTCCTGGCTGAAGGGAGCACCAGCTATAACTAACTTCTTCCCCTCTCTGGAGTAAGTCCCACTGTGAGCTGTCAGCCACAGGGATGCATTCATGGCTCATCTCAGCCCTTCTCCCTTTTCACCTCCCCATTTTGTTCTCACTTGTGCACCTTTAGGTGTTTCAAAGTGAGGATTTCTCAGGTGTGCTTGTGCATTAAGCAGGGAAACCTTTGCTGAGTGTCAGCCGTTCATATTGTTGAAACTACAAGGGGAGAGACCAAGAGAATCTCTCACACTGCCATTCTTCTGACGTCACTCTCACCATATAGTGTTCTACTGCAAAGATCCACCACTCTCCAGGATCCTCTTTCAATATAAAATATTGAATATATGTAGTGAACATGAACATGGACCGTAGTACATTCATTGTGGTGTGCAAAAATATGGAACTTGTTTTATTTTTCTAAAACTTAGTTTTATTTTTCTCCACAGCAAAAGAAATCACTGAAAAATCAAAAAGATGACCAAACAAACAGGAGAAGATATTTGCAAAAGATACCTCTGGTAAGAGGCTCCTATCTAAAATATATAAGTAACTCATATAACTCAACAACAACAACAAAAATATTGTTAAAAATAGGCAGAAGACCCAACTAGATACTTTTGCAAGGGAAAACTACAGATGTCCAACATATATATATATATATATATATATATATATATATATATATATATAATGCTCAACTTCATTAGCTATGAGAGAAATGCAAATCAAAACCACAATGAGATATCCCCTCACATCTGTGACAATGGCTATCATCAATAAGACAAGAGATAAGAAGTGCTGGTGAGGATGTGGAGAAAAGGGAGCCCCAGTACATTCTCATGGGAATATAAACTGGTGCAGCCACTGTGGAAAACAGTATGTAGGTTCCTCAAAAAAAGTAAGAACATAGCTACCATATGACTCAGCAATTCCTTTTCTGTGCATCTGCCTGAAAAAAAGTTGAAAACACATATTTGTAAAGATATATGTAGCCCCCTATGTTCATTGAAGCCTTATTCACAATAGTCAAGACATAGAAATAACTAACCCAGAGGACTTCTGGCCAAGATGGAGGCAAAGGTGGAAACACTGTACCTCCTCTCACAACCAAGATTAAGGACAACAAATATTTATAAACAATAACACAACCAGAACACAGAAAATTGAAATACGGAAGTCGACAACCATTCAACCTGACCGGTAAGAAGGGCAGAGTCTACAGCCGGTGGAGAGGGAAAGCGGCAGGAAAACGTGGTGGCTGCCAGGCTCGGGAGCACCAGGCGGCGTAGGTGGCGTGGAGCTTGCAGACCCCAGATGCGGGGAGGAGACGGGAGGAGACGAGCAGAGCACGCAAGGCACGCAGGGCGGTTGGCCAACCGTGGACACACATTCGCGTGCAGATAAACTAGGCAAGACTGGGCAGTGAGACGGACCGCACAGCGCAGGGCCCCAGCGGCAGGAAATAAAGCCTAAAAACACCGATTGAAAAGGTTCCAGGAGAGGATCCCAGCCTCACAGGAGAGGTCACTGGGGAGACCCGCAAGGTCCCGGAGTGTGCATAGGCCCTCCCACCTGGGAACCAG